>JAIPMN010003524.1:0-12083 GCA_020650975.1 Apostichopus californicus | reverse complement strand
TGCATATTTTACCCTTACAGGCTTTACAATTGATATAACCAGCTATGTTAATACATAGTAGGTACAACTGGAAAATATAAGCAGTTAAAATAATCTATAGGTAATGTCCCAGTGGAGACAATATAAGAGTGCTCGAGTCGACTCGATCCGCACGCTACCATGCATATTCACCGCTCCGTATCATTATTTATCGAAGATCACCTTTTTTCAAAAGGAGTTATATCTTATGTTAACCCTTTCATGATCGATCTCTGGCAATGAAACAGCTAGCTCACTTGATGCGGACTAGAACGAATGTATATATGTCATCATGGAGCCCTTCTGTCGTGGGACGCGCCGCGCCACTATATCGGCAGTTACTCGATTTAGAGATTAAATGACAACCAGTGGCGTGACCAGCGGGGGGGGGGTGGTCAGTCCCCCAGTCAAATGTCTTTCCCCGCTTGCCCCCCCCCCCCAACCCTCCCAAATGACATTGGTATGCAAAATAAATGTTGGACGAAAATGACAAAATGCATTGAAACTTGAAAGGCTCAGTAAATCCGTAATTGACGGAATTCTCAAATTTATACCAGCCAATTGCTTCTCAAGTTCAATATTATCCTAGTATTTAGATTTCTTCCATCGCTACGAGCCCCTCCATGACACACAGGCTGCCCAGCGAGATAAACTGCTACCATGCTTGCCATATCACGTGTATGTTTATGAATTTATACCATTATTATATCACCGTCCAATATTATAGTTACTTGAAAGATACAGTATAATATATTACGTAATTTCAACATCGCACGTGTGAACTCACACAGGCTGATCAGTCGGTAGAATAGGCTAAACCGAAATCCTGGTTCCGACGAAATCCGATGGGCTATGGCGTTTTGTAGTTGCTGAACGAATGAAGCCTAAGTCGATGAAACATCTTACGCAAATGTATTGAAATCATAATTATAGTAAATCAGAGATAATGAGATAGTAGTGTTGAAAGAATAGTCCAGACTTAAATGAGAACTTCAAACAAAACAAATGAAAGGACCAAATCTGAACCCATGCAATTGTCCAAATCCCATCGCTATAGCATATTTGAAGTTCATCCAAATTCTCCATTTGATTGGGCAAATAACAAATTTTACTGAACAAATTAATCATCCAATTATGCAGAAATTCATAGGCTTCTGTAGAAAAAATGTGAACGATACATTTAATTACTGTAAACAGTTTGAGAACAGAGCACACAGGGCAACAATTTAGCGGATGGAAATCAGGAAAAATTATTCAATTTGGGTAAAGAAACATTCATACCAGTACCGTTACCATGGTTACAAGTGTTTGGTAATGGGGCATTTTGCCAAATTACCTAAAATGACCGAACTGGTCACGCGCGAAACTTGTTCCCCCCCCCCCCCGTCGAATTGTCTACTCCACCTTTTCCCATCCTCCAGCCCTCAAGATGAAATAATCTAGTTACGTCACTGATGACACCTATGGAATTACTAGGAGATTTTTTTATTATATACATTATATTAGATATAATTTTAAGGTATCATACCAACTTTGCTCCTGTATATCTCTGTCATTTCATCACAGACCGATATCCATCATATTGATGTCAGACAATTGCAGCTATAGATTTATATATAGATTGGGAATCCAATGTAAGATCTGCAGGGAAATAGGCCTGGAACTGCCTGGAAATAGGCTTGGAACTCTAGTATTTCCCTGGTTGGACTTAACTCTTCTGTTCAACTTGACAGAACCTCACGAGAACTGCTTGATTGAACGGTGTATTCATGCAGTAAACTACACAGCTAGGGACGTGCCTTCTGGAAACAGTCATTCATTTTGCGTAGGCCTATGCAAGGGATTTAGCACTAGGACATAAACTTGTCTCTTCTCAGAGACGATGCTTTACACATAAAGCTGTAACAGTCGGTTCTGCATTGCTCGGATCAGAGCCGTATCTCTATATACGGCTCTGGCTCGGATAAAGGCTGAGCGCCCTCTTCTTAATTTTGAGGGCGACTAAGTTTGCTAAAAAAATTGTTATTGAGGGTTTGAAATACTCTCGTTCAAAAAGAAATGGCATCAGCACAAAACTCATTTTAGATAGTTGTTGGGTTTTTTTAAAGAAGAAAATATGAAAACTCCAGATTCAAACAGTTAGAATCCTTTTATTGTTCTATACAACATTATGAAGTATATTTTGCCATGATATACCAGTAGACAATACAATTAAAACATTTATTTAATTAAACGAAATAGTTGCATGAATTAATGCATATTTTTTAAGTAGGCCTATGGATGTATTGTCAGTTGTTTGAAATTATCATTTCCACGGGCACAAGCTTTTACGAGGCTTAATGTAATCTTAATGACTGTATAACTAGGGCTACCCCTCAAACCTAAGTAGAACTTATAGAAAATAATAATAAAATTAGTAAAGTGGTGAGTTTTCATTTTAACAATGAGATGGAAATCCGAAAAGATCTACGAAAAAAAACAATAAGAAAAACATTAAGAAAACACGATGAAACATCAGACAGAAAGAATTTAATAAAAATGACTATAATTGAATATGTCACACTTTGGTCCTTGTTTAGAGAGAGAAAACAAAACAGAAATGATGTCACACTTATGCTAAGTTGTCCTAGTAAAGTAGCTGTATACGTGTGGTCAACTATTTCACGGACCGTAAATGGTGTTACTCAAATCAGTGGCATGGACAGGATTTCAAAGGCTGGGGCGAGGGGGGGGGGGGCCGAAATTTCCCCTAATGATCTTGGTAGACAGGCGAACCGAAGTCCGTTGAACCGGGTTTGCGCGAAACATGTACTTCCGGGTCAAGTAACTGTGCTCGTTAAATTGCCTATAACGGTGTTGAGGTCAGACTTCCAACTAGATTAGTCAAAAGAACGAACCAACTGCATTGACAAGGCATTGGATTGAAAACTTTATGCGTGCCTAAATATACGGTAGTATAGAAGAGACGTCGCGACGTGACTGCTTTTTTTATATGGTAAACCGTCGAAATTTGAAACTTCCCGTTTTGTACACTAACCATCATCAAACCAAAATTTCTAAAGCAAATCAAATAACCAACTTTCGCAAAAAAAGTAATGCCTTTCTTAACAGTTATAAAGACCCTTTTATTAATCTGGTGAACCATCCAAAGTCTGAAAATTTCCGTTTTGTACATTAACCATCGTTAACCCAAATCAAATTACCAGTTGTAGCAACATGTATTATCTTTATTTATATTTGAATAGGTGGAAAATTGTGATCAATGTAGTACCGATGAAAGTAAGTCCATTCTACTACAACTACGCCCATAAGCAAGTCTTAAGTATCCGATTTTTGTTAACATCGTCCAAATTCTTCACTCTGAGTTTCTTTACGCGAATTCCTCGGCTACCGTACTACAAATTTGTGCGACCGCAGTACACGAAAAACACTCGATCGTCTGCTCAACCTGTGTGTTTACAAATTGAGTATGATACATACTCGATCTCGTACTATACGGTACGGTGATAAACACTTCAAATGTTTTAGTCCTAGTTCACAGTCCAGTCACAGAGCTGAGGAATAGGTTACCCCGCGAAAGTTTGATTTAATGTGGAAAATTCACCGACTTTTGGATAACTATATGGAATATTCGTCATGGTTTGAAGTGTAACTTCAACCTCAAAAGTTTTGAGAAGGCACTGCTGAAAAGTATCCGACGAATTTGCTCATCATAAGCAAAATGCCGGGATTTATTGCATTTGGCAGACGTTGGAGTGTAGGGAGCGACGATTTGGTGATACCAGGGGTTGTTATGTTCGTATTACACTGTGTGTGGTAAGTGTGGTCCAAATCAATGTTACATATTTCAGCATAATCGACTGAGACCCATGTTGTGCGACTGCGGGAAGGAGCACCAGTGTTTTTAAAGTCTCATTATGCATCCATAAGAAACACGAACCAACCGATTTCTAACTCAAGCCTACAATCTTTTTTGGTATTAGGCCTAGGTCCTATTGAGTATTGTGTAGTCAGTCCTAAGTTATGCTAGGGCCTAGGTCTAATTAGGCTAGTAAAAAGGGAGTACAATACACGTCAACTCTGTAGACACCCTCACAAAAATACTGGCATAGTGGTCACCTTACATTCAGACTGACAGATATGGGTTATCAGAACGATGCATTATTTGGGGGTGGCTCTCTTTGAAAAATAAACCAGGCTAAGTCCAGAGTAATGCAAATGTCATGGCTTGGTGGATTGGCAGTCGCGGTGAAATCAATGGGCCTTTACTGTGGGTCATTCTTTAAAGTGTTATGCGACTTTGAAGCTGGCATCAGATTGGTTACTAAGTGTCTGCTGGGTAATCTGCAGTTGAGCTGTAAATAAAATAGTGTAGCATGAATGGTCCACAGTAAAATCATGATAGTAAGGGCAATAACAGTTATCTTTCAAAGGACAGTGGTGATGGTGATCTTGCTGATTTGCGCAGCTGTTTAGTTCTATCCTTAAGCAATGTGATATCATCGATAATTTGACCAAATTCCATCGAAAAAAGAGTGAAAATAGAGTCGAACTGCATGAAGCAAAGAAAAATTTACCTACATGAAGTTATGGAACACAGGGAATTACTGTATACTACAATATAGGAGGCCTCAATGATCACACAATCATGGGTAATGAAATTTGTTGCCAATATGTTTTTCCCATTCCTAGAGATAAAGCAAATGGAAACTTCAAATGGAAACATTGGTGTCCCAACCAAACAATTGCATCAACACATTTATCGGATTACATGCGCGTGGAAACGTCTTGACCTCACTATGTAGCCTAATAGCCTAACGTTTAGACAAGGCCTATCGAAAAATATTGAATGCACAATTTTCCCTGGAAACGGTTACAAACTTCTATAGTCTGTGAAGTAATTAATGACTTAAATGTTATATGTTAATATGTCACTCGAACGGCTTGTTCCGCTACTGAAATGTTATTCGGCCACAGATATGTAATTAAATGTTAGTATGCAGTAGTAAATGCGTAAAACAAGTGCCCCAGCATACAGCCTTAAAATGGATATGAAGGTGGTTCAAGTTGTCAAGTGCTATTGTAGTAACCTTTAAAGTTGTTTTGACAGAAAATTGTTAGCATGTCAGTGGCACTATCAGTATGGGATTTTAGGGTGTTTTGTGAACAGTTCATTCTCTTCCATTGGCTAACATTTTGTGAGTTTTTCAAACTTACAAAGAAATACTGGCCCAGCATACTGTGTACCTCTACACTACCTGCATACTGTATGTGTACAACACAGTTAGCTAACAGCTCCCTGGTATAGTAGCAAAGTGCATTATGACAAACAGTGCATTGACAACCATTCACACATATATACTGTATTCATGACTCATACAACCAGCATTTTGTAAATTTATTATTTTGTGTAAGGAGTCTACCATTCAGAGTGGTTTGTGGTTTTAGAAAGGACATGTATACAAGTTCATTGAAGTATTGCAGTAAACATGCGTCGTCAGCATTTACAACAACCTTTTGATGATCCCTAGACTATACTGTACATGTTAAAAGTTTCATTGAAGTATTTTTGCATACATGCAGTACAATTTTGGAAACAATTTTGTTATCCTTAATCTATTAGCAGTCATGTAATAGTTTAGCTAGTTTGCAACTTCAGAATAAAACAAAATGTTTTTTTTTTAAAAACAAGAAGAAGAGAAACTGAACAGCTATGGGAAACAAGTGGGAGGGGGTGGGTGTGGGGTGTAAGCAATAAAAGGTAAAAAAGAATAGTGCAAAATAACTTTGGGAGTATATTAAATTATTATAAGCTAACACAAAAATGTTTATATGAATTTGATGTATATATGTATTTACTGACCTTGAAAGATAAATTTTATACAAAGCTAGCCAGATTCATACAGACTTTAAGACCTACTCCCACGGTGTGTAGTAGGAGGTTGTATTCAAGCAAAGTCTATATTTCTGGTTTTACTTTGTGACTGAAGAAAATGATAAAAACACCTGTTCCTAGTACTAACTACAACAAAGGACACTGTGACAGTGTTGGGACATTGTGACTGTTCTTGCATGACACATGTTAATTGTACCAAATGTGAAGCATCAAGACCGTCTTCATTAATAATGTTTATCATGTAATTACACCCATTAAGTTGGGGGTTTTAACAGCTACACATGAAGCACTTACATTGGATCAATTCATTCATGTTATTTATTATGCGGTACAGTACATAGCTGAATCTTGGACAACAAATTTAGTTCAAAGTCAGATGTATTACTGAAAATAAAATTCAGAATAATTATCAAAATCTAGTTCATGGAAATGAATGATATTTATTAAGTTTATTTGTTCCACGTTTGCACAGTTTGTACTGCAGTATGGCTTTGTGTATAGGTTGATGCTTGAATGATTGTTTTTGTGTACAAGTCATGTAGTACATTATGAGTACATGTACAGTATGTTGATGAACTGTAAAAGTAAAACCATTGCACAGTTGTAGCCAGTGCTCAGTGCTGTACTGTTTGCTTGCTTGTTAACACACTGTACTGTGACCTGACACCATTTACTATAATGTTCCTTTCTTCAAGTTCAGGGGACAGTAAATGTTGAAGTTTGGATAATTCATTCACTGGTTGACTTTTGACTCATTACTAAAGAAACTGAATTTCCTTCCTTTAATACAGACTAATGTGAGCTTCTAGAGGAAGTATGGTTAAATACTATATGGACCTAGGATTGGAAGGAATATAATTTATGAACATGTTTCATCATGGTACTAGTCTAGACAAGTAGTCTCTGTCACCTTTTATCAGTTCTAAATAATAGTGTATATATATTGTACGGTATGTACAGTACAGTAGTACCACACTACTGTCTTGTCAAAATAGTTTGATTGGAGGGTTTTAATGTTTTTTTAGATCTGTGAAGTATTCTCAGTTAAATACTGTTAACCTAGATACCAAGGAGCTGTTGTTCTACAGTACTATGCATCCAAATACAAAGCACACTAGAACTGCATTTGCCTGCAAATATGCAGTATTGTAACATGGGAATACTTGTGCACAGTATTAGGAAGAACTTTGGGGTTGTTCATGACCAGGCGGACAACACACCAGGGAGTATAGTCATGTAGGTATCTGCAAAGCGAGGGCGCTTGTGAGCGCCATGACAGGCTCAGAATAAGTTGGCTACGCACTAGTACGCAGCTAGCCTCTGAAACTGCAAATCTACAGAGACTATATGAAACTTTAAGTTCCAACGTCCAGTCATGTAGGTATTGTTCACTCGGCCAGTTATGCCAATATTGTAGCGTGCAAGCACACTACAATAAATATTGGCCTAACATTAACAGACTTTTCCTTCCAAGTTCCTGGACAATACCAAAACAGTAAGCAACATAAATGTGCTACAAATTATGTACAGTAAATACTAGTATAAACTGTGCACAAGAATTGTTCTCATGTACTGCAGTACTAGTACATGCTTTTACATGTGTGTAACAATCATCACATCTATCGTATGAATATTCAGTATTTAATTTGCATAATGTTATCTTCTTATAAATGAGACCACAGTTTGCAAATTCAATAAGTTTTCTACAGGTCTTAATTAATTTTCATCTATTTTTGTGTTGTTTGCTATGATGGATATGAATATAAATTTGAGGGTTTAACCAACATTGTCATTTTTGACAGCTCATTGGTTGTTTTATACTGACCGTTAACATTTGCATAATTATACAAAATTTGAAATTTTCTCAACTTTGTGAACCAAGAGCACATTTCATGCTACAGGATAGATTCAAGTCATACGATTGGTTCATTTAAAATTCAATAATTAAAACCATGCAAGCCATTTGAGAAATTCAAATTTATACTGGTACTATTACAGTTGTATCGTATTTGACTTAGCCACTTTTATCATGTAAAGTTGCAGGATCCAACCCTTGCATGCACTCCCATATTTTTCATTTTCTACAATTTTGTGGTATTAAAGTTTGTACTGGTACTTTGCTATTTTAGTTTTGGTTTAAATATCAACGGAAGCTAGTTATTATGGCATTTTTCAAAAACTTAAACAATGCTGAGTCTTATATGATACAGTTTTCCGTTCTACAGTTCAACTATCATAGGTGTTGGGATTGTTATACCTTCAGTCTGTACAAGGTGAATTTGTTGTACAGGTCTAATTGTACTACAGCACTGGATCAGAAGGTACTAGAGTACTAAGCCTTTGTGGTACATTTAAGTCCATTCATTCCTAACTGTATTGTATTGTACTTGATATATACTACATCTGTACATGACAGCATACCTTAATGGTCAGTGCACACCACCTGAGCTTCTTGCAATGTTACAAGATTTCGGGCACGCCTAAATCAGAATTGTAGCTCTGTGATTAAAAATAAATTAAATATTCTGGCCTAAGGCATATATGTACAGTATTAATTCCACTGGTTAACATACAGTGACTTTGCCATACTATACGGCAAGATAACTTGATTCCTTTTATCGGTTAAAATGACTGAACCTCTTCAAAGGGATCATTCATGCATTTACATGTAAACTGCTAAGTGTGCAACTATAATACATAGTGATTCCTTTATTTGTGAGAGTGTTGTTCTCAACTACTGTGAAAGTGCTGTGTACAGTATATATATGGAAATATTTTCTGCATTTATACGATACTTTAGGTCCTTGTTTTAAGGTAACTGTATATAAAGCTAAATTTTGAGCTACATCTTGCCATAATCTTGTGGTTTAAACCGTACAGTATTATGCCGGAATATAATTTAGAGGAAAGAATAATGTTATCATTCTTAAAATTAAACTATGAAGGGGTGTAACTGTAAGTGAAATATATTTACAGTCATAAAATTTGTTGGATTTAAATCATGTCTTTGATCATTTGTCTTAAACCACGCTTGAAGACCTATGGTTACAGAAGCTTTGAATAATCTGGGTCTTATCTCTGGAACAAGTTACCAGATCACATTCGAACATGCTATAAACTTTCTACTTTCAAAAGTCTACTTAAGACCCATTTTTTCACTTGTTCTTTTGTAAATTAATTTACTTTCTTTGTAAAGCGCCTTGAGCAGTGACTTTTGTTTACTGATTTGGCGCTATATAAATCTCATTTAATATTATTATTATTTGACCTTTGGTACTAATTAACACACTATAACGGTTATATACAAAGTCTAATATTGTTGTAAATTGTAATCATGTCCATTGTCCAAAGTCTTCTTTAGACTGGGAATTTGTGTTGAAAATTAATTATGTAGTTTATCAGAAAGTTGAAACCTAATAAATCCAGTGACAAAATGCAATTCCTGTAGGCAAAGCAAATTTAGCTACAGATTTGACAGTCTGTCAACTAAGTACAGTACTGTACAGCAGCTTTGTAACAGGGAGCTACAGCTCTCTGTTGTACAAAGCCAACATGTTACTCTGTACGCCTAATATACTAATTGTACTATGGTGACATACTGTAGTCTTCAAGGTAAAACAGTAATTTCTTCTTTATCTACAAGGTAAAGGGGTTCCAAAAGGATCAAATAATTTAAATCCATGTGGTTATAAATTGATCAAATTCTGGACTGAAGGGCATACAGTATATTATAGTGAAGCCATTAATTCTAAATTATATTATCCTTTAGATCTCCTCCAGCAGGTAGGGTACAATGCTATACAAGAAAGTATAAACTGGAGGCTTTGGAATTTCATTATCTGGATTATGTTCAGTAAGATGCTGTATTACATGTCATACTGTTCAGTCATGCAGTTTCAGGATGAAATAAAAAAAAATATATAATATTGTTTTACTTGTAGAACCTTCAAACCACTTTTTCTTGTTAAATAAATTGCAGCAAAGAAGAGTAGTGAGATATGGACTTAAATACCAGATATAGATACTGTATACTATACCCATGCATGCTAAAGCACATCACTAGCATATATATGCACATAGTCGCCCAGGAAAGAACCTGGGCACGAAAACCAAACTACCGAACGACTGATCCGCTCTCAACCTCAGTCCCCTTGCATCGGGACTGTGACTGTGTAATCATGGTCGGGTGTGTATCACCATTCCCCCTCGAAAGGGAACAGATACTACACATGATCTTAGCCAAAAGGCCGAGAAGCACATCACTAGGATATATGCACATCACTTGCATATACTGTATTTATACAGGCAATCAGCTGCAGTGACAGATCTGTCCATGTTGCAAACACTTGTTCATCTTAAATCCTTACTGTATACCAGGCACTGTTTGCCACTGAATTGTGTCCTCTGTTTAACCAGAATTGTCAAACTAACCTGAAAACCCCATCAGCGTTTAAACTGCTTTTGATGGAGAATGGATTAGGTCAGACAATGGAAGATTGTCTCCACCGAAAGATCCTTCATGTTTGCAGTTTACCAGCTTTAACTTCCCTCACACAATCACCTGTTTTGTAAAATAATACTGGAATACAATACAGTGTATGGGGGCCCAAATATCATTCCCTAGGTGTGTCTAGATTCTTACTGAACAGTAAGTGTCTAGGTCAGCATGTCCAATTGGTGTTTTGGCATTTATGTTCCAAAAGAAGATATTTTTTGGTCAGTTAAGGAATCTTGTGAAAGGTCAAAGATTCCACTAACATGATGATGAACTTGAGATCCCATCGGTGGCATCCACAAAGAAAACTTTGTGGACTATTTCAAATCTTATTTAAGTTTCAGAGCAAACACAATAGGCTCTAGCAACTGGTATATAGATTAGCTATCTACCAGGAATTTTATGGATAATAATACAGCAGATTGCTGACACAGGTAAAGGGGCACTATGGATATCAAACAGTTCAGATACTAAGCTAGAGATCTATGTTAAAATGTGTGCAGTTTAATTTATGGACTTTATCGACTTTCAAAAGACTCAAGTAAACATATTTATGAAAATGAGAAAGAAGCCAGCAAGCATGCAGACAAACCAAAAAGCAAAGCTAAAGTCTAACAAACAAACAGGCCAAAAGTATTAAGAAGATTAAAGTATTCTGTGTAATGAAGTAAATTTCCTTTGTTATATCATTATTTACTGTTTCTGTATTTATGCTCTACACTCTTGTATGGGGGGGGGGGGTTAATATTTAATAAATAAAATTTGAAAATTTGAAAAGCCTATAGGTAAGCATTCTGCATGTTCTTTGATGCATGGCCTCCAGTCAAGCTATATAGACTCCTATACATCTAGAGATTGCATATTAAGCAACTTGAATACTATCATCTAAGCCATTTCTTTGCTCAAGTTCGTATGCTAATAAATAATTTATACTGTAGCATCATTGAAAATCAGTTGAATGACTGATCTGAATTTGATACTGTATGTATGCAGGTGTAAACAGGAGTCTGTAATATTACAGTTTGCATTTATACATTATATGCAGGAAGTATGTATGCAACCAACCCTGCCTTGATGTTTCCCAATTGTTGATTAACAATTAGAAGTAATTATTTATTGTCATGCCATGGCTTACAGTTGGTAAACAGTTTATACCTGGGCATTGGTTGTTGTGGCCTTCGTAAATAAGTTGTTCATTGTATTACCAATGCTGTTAGGAGTAGATTTCACATATTTAATTATGAAGTAGTGCCCCTGTTCACTGACCAAATAACTTACACAAACAAACAGCAACTTATTTCAGAAAAGAATCCAATTATTGCAACATATTTATATTAGCTGCTGGTCAACAGAGGTGGATGCATCTGTTTGTCTGTAAATTGGAAGATTTAACATTGGATTCAATCTAGATATGATGAATTGAGCCTCTTAATATATGTCCCAGACTCAGATGAATTAAGCCTTTTTAATGTATGTAGATCCTCCTGCAAACAGGAACTCGCGAAGAAGCCTCATTGGCTTATCAAAGCCACAAGCTGACTGAAGTCAGTCTCTTACATTCATATTTAACGTCCATGATTATGAATTGTTAATTGTCAACAACTCTGTAACTGGACCACATACATTAATCTGGGAGTGACTCGAACCGGGGACCTTATGATTGAAAGGCACCGG
>JAIPMN010003522.1:2641-24374 GCA_020650975.1 Apostichopus californicus | reverse complement strand
CCAGTAGAGCTCCACCTTCAAAAGTTACTATATGCTCCGGCTGAGCTATCTGTGTTTTGGCGAAAACTGTCCTGCCGAGCTTATAGTCAACAGTGGAACCGAGGAAGACTAGAAAAGAGAGAATGAATTGATAACTAATTTTAATACTCAAATACATCTGACGGCGTATCAGTGTCAAATTCACCGCATCCGCCGTGACTACTAATCTACATTATCTACATAGTTCACGTGGCTTAGCATCGGCCTCCACTACTGAGGGATTAGGGTCCACTAAATGTTTTGTGAAGACGGGGGGGGGGGGGACGTCTGATACCAAATGCCCAAAGGTTTCCCTTGTATCCATCATATAGCTAGTATTATAATGCAATTATTTAATATATCCGAGGCCTGGGTTCACACGGCATTTTGTCCCTCCTGTATGTGGTCACGACACTGTGATGTCATCGTTAACTTACCAATACTTTGGTTTAGTTCATATCTCCGATGTAATGTTGATCATAACCACGTATTGTTACACTAATTATTTGTTTGTTACATTATTGTTGTCTGTGACTCTCTGTTTTGTCCGTGTGAAACATGTAAATCCCATTTAATATAGGACAGGCAAATATTTCTGAAGATATCCCATTAATAAAACTGAACTATTTTACGTTTAATTTACTTTGTTCAAGCTATAGGTTACGAGATCACAATGGTTTAACGATAAATAATATATAGAATAATATATAAATAATGATAATATAAAAAAATTATATATATAATTATATATAAATATACATACCACCTGATTTTGCTCTCGGATAATTCCCCTCGTTTGAATCCCAGGTACCTGTGTATATTCCAGTAGCAGCTTGGAGTCTCTGACGTAGGATGACGTCACCGGATGACATGTAAACGGCGAGAGCTACTAATGACATTGCGTGTTCCGGTTGGAAATCTACCTTTGCGCATTTTTCATAACCTGTTCAAAAGAAAAAATGAAAATGAAAAAAAAAAACCATGCCGAAGTACATATTTACGTGCAGGGTCTTCGAAAATGTGGTGGGTGGGTTGGTCGGGGAGGGGGTAGGGGGTGGGAGGATGGTCCTTTAATAATCGTCATAAAAATGATTTAAGACTAGACTCACTAAATCTACGAGGGCGTTGTATCAACATTGGCGGTACTTTACAAAATCACTGAACATTGGTCAGACTTCAGCCCTCACACACTCTCCCATTAAACATGTGTTTGGGGCCATCGACAGTGTAAATTTCCATACAGTTAAATGTCAATGATTCCAATTGCTTCTGTAACGCGGACACAATCAATGGCGTAGGAAGGTACTTTTGAGTGGGAGGGGGGGGGGCTGAAGACTGATGGTCGGCCTTTGGATTTTTTTTGCATTTCCAGGTGGCCTCAGATGCAATTTGGTGCAATATAGCACACTTCAACACCCACTCCATTTTGTAAATAATTTTGAATTTTCACCTGGCCTTAGATGCAATTTGGTACTCCAAATGAGATTTTTTTCTCATTTGGAAATGAAAAAGGGGTTTTCTGACTTGCGGAGCGGGGGGGGGGCGGAATGCTGACTTGCGGAGCGGGGGGCGGAATGATACTTCCGCCCCACCATATTTTTCACTGGGGGGCTGGCGCTCCCCAGCCCCCCCCCCCGGTTCCTACGCCCTTTGACACAATTAATACACAAGCTCAAACAACGCAGCTGGCCATTAATGACCATGCTTATTAGTACAGTGTATAATGACATATTATAAACACATGTTGTATAGTGCAATCTTTATCTTATCTTGAACTTGGTCAAAATCCGCGATGTTTATAATCGGTTGCGACATTGCTATCTTATAAGCTGGAATGAAGCTATACAAGAATGGGGTAGATAAGTCCGGGTCACTGACACCTGGTTCCGCATACAGGACACAGCTGGTAGGAACCTGGTAAGGTTCGTGCAGCAGGCATGGTGACTTTCTGACCATTATTGCAGGCTATCTTGTATTACATCGGTCGTATTTCCGTCTACGGCCCATCCTAAATTTCACTGAAGAAATAATGTGTTGCTATTGTGTCAAGGAAGATATGAATCTGCTTACCGAAGTTATCCTCTGTTAATGAAAGTTATTTAATTGAAAAAATAAGTATAATAATAATAAAGGGGGGAAAACCCATGATAATGCTCCGTCGACTTTTCGCAAATATTTTCAGTTACGTAACGATCCCTATCCTAACCGTGCGCCAAATCATGTTTTTGTTCCTTACTTTAGACTTAGGTCTTTACAACTTGGTATTCGTTATGTCGGCGTAAAACTTTGGAATTCCCTCCCTACAGTACTATTACTGGTTGTAAAACTTTGAACACCTTCAAAAAACGTCTTAAAGAGTATCTTTTATCAAACTATCATTGATTTTGTATTTCCTTTCATTGCCATCTTTGTTCTGTTTTCTCTGTATTCTTAAGCTTTCATTCTATATTTTATTTGTCAAGGGGTGTCAACGTAAACAAGCTCTACAGAGCTTCTTGTTGGCACTCCTCAATATCTAGGGTCTCTTGTACATTTACCCACATCTATTGTCAAATTGCATACTTTAATACAAGAGATTGAAATAAAGTCTTATGAATTGAAAATGAATTGAATTGAATTGAACCTTACACGCGAAACTGTCTTCTTCATGGCGCACACTACACTGTGAATGCACTTGCTTAGCCTCGACAATTTCGAATTACGATCAAGAGGCTGGGAGCAATATCTCGCCTGACGAGGTCTGGACCACTAGTACCAGTTACCAAAATAAATCTGCAACTCGAGTTCCCGAATATAATATGCAAAACAGGCCAATGATAGGTGTATTTATAAAATATAAGCATATAGTTTAATATACAAGGATTGTTTTTGGTTTAGTGAAATTTATGGACTTTCTTGCTGTTGTTTTACACTGCAAACTAAGACCATGACTGCAACAGAATAAAAAAATTTAGTAAGAATAAATTTTGGTTCGTATTTTATTATCTTAAAGGGAGTTATCATTCGTATTAAGCTCTTTAACGGATTTTAGTAATCCTATTCGACATCGATACATGTCCGCAGTGGCGGAGCTAGGGGTATTGGTCAGAGGGGGCGAGAATGGTCTGTAGGAGCGCTTTCGACACTATCTAAGCGGAGCGCCACTACAGATTGGCGCGGAGCGTACAGAAATTTTTTGAGTAAAGATATTCCCTAGATCGCAGGAAATGACCTTTTCTGGGCCTTGCTAATTTGCAGATAAACGAAGAATAAATAGGTGTCATCGCCATTTTGTCAGAAAATTACACCAACAAAATGTGACAAATGTCAATAGGTATTTGAGAGCGCAATAAAAAAGTCAATAATCGCGAATAAGTAAAAAGCTGAAAAGGGCGCCAGCAGTCCATTTGAGTCCGTCAGGGGGGGGGGGGCATCCGCCCCTCTGACTGTATGGACGCTCCGCCACTGCATGTCCGTCTATTGGGCGACTATGTATAGGTTGTTCAGAAGGTGCTTGATCTAGGTCAACAGGTGTACTTCTTTCAGGGTCATATTCATTTTTTTAATATCGAAAACTAATTATCGATGAAAACTGATCTCAATTGAAAGTTCATAGCTCCGTCGTTCTGAACTTATCATTTCAACACGAACAAATTAATCAACCAGACACCAACGAGGAATGTGTTTCCATCAGAGGCAAAGGTTATTTGTATTTGGCGCTTAAAAGTAATCATCTGAAAACCTGAGTGTCCTTGTTCATATTAAAGTATTTAATAATGTGTTGTAGTATTTATGAGACATTTAATCTTGTAAACCTTTTCCACGTTTAAGGAGCCCAAATCTGCCAAAAAAAAACTAACTTTACTTAGATTTGACACCTACAGTTTCAGTACATGTCTGCAAAATGTGTCCATCTTTAGTGTAAGCGCATTATGATGTATGAAAATGTCTTGAGCAGAGTTACGTGTGGGGCGCCAAGTCTGTACTTAATATGTGTCGCAAGTATTCATGTAATCCCACTGCCAGGCTGTAGTTATAACTCTAACTGACATGTGTGTTACGTAAATTGTCTATACCTGATTGCAGTTAGCATATTAATAGCTCATATGTTTATATCGTAGGCTTATATATATAGCCAATGGTGCCAGAGGGTACCCTTACCTAGCAGTGACGCCGTAGAAATGCATCCCCACTGCCAGTCATTGTAGTTATAACTCTAACTTACTATGTTTTATGTATTCATGTATTCCTATTGCCAGTCATTGTAGTTATAACTCTCACTTACCATGTTTTATGTAAATTGTCAATACAAGATTATAGTTATTATAATATCTCACGAGCTACCATCTTATGACCGGGGACTGTCGCACGTACAATGTATGCAGCCAAAAGACTGCACACATTGAAGTCATAACGCTAACTTAATAATATGTATTACCCAGCAAGACCAGATGGTAGTTATTATAATATCTGATGGGTTTACATCTTAGGCCTACATGTATACAGCCAATTGTGAAACACGTTATCCCTGCCGTGAAATGTCGCACGTACCATGCATGTATATTGATAGCCAGCTATTTTGTAACTTACCATTTTTCATGGCATGTTGCAGTTAATTGTTACTCTATTAATCAGGTTTTTATTATACAAATATCCCTATACGTTGCCAGATAGCATATTACCTACCGGAAAATGCCGCACTGTTCATGGATTCCCTGGCAACCACGTTTTAAGTAGGCCTATCCTCAGCCAAATAAAATGTATATACAATAAATACAACCAGCTCATGAATACGAGTACAAGTCAATTTCCCTTGATAAGAGTACAATAAGATTACAAGACATTACGGAGGAGTACAAGGTTCTAAACGAGACTAATTACGAGTACTTTATATGTATTATATAGTATCCGTATACTATAGATTTACTCGAGTACGAGTAGCCTACAAATCTACGAACTTAGGTAAGTACTAGTACAGAGTAGAGAGAGTACGTGTAATTAATTATACTAGCCTACGAGCACGAGAGCCAGACCTACCACGAGCCTGTCGTCAACACCAGAATGTAGGCCTAGTTATTAAGTGACAGATATATACCTTACATGTAGGCCTATACTTAATCGTAGTAGATAGTACATTAGGCTACTTACCGGGGAACGCAACACGTTCGGGATCGTGGTATGAAACTTCTGATCCACCTGACACTACCTGTACAGGAGCCACTGGATTCTGTTGGACTGCTATTGGATCCGCTGCTACCACTGGTGGATTCACCGGTTCTACTATTGCTACTTTGGCTTGTTCAATCACTGGTTTATCATTTTGTTTAAGAACTAACGGTGCATTAGGTATGTGTTCTTCTCTCCTGTATCCAGAACTGACGATCCCTCGCGAATTCATTTCAAGTTCTTCGTTAAATGAATCCTTTTGCGATAATATGTACAGACATGAAATACAGCCAAGGACCGACACGATCGGCAGATGATTTCTCTTAAGCATCGCTAGGAGTGAACACGACTTCATTTTTATTTGGTTTCGTTAGGTGCAAGTTTGTAAAATAATCTAATGAATTCAGAAGGAACAGTCAAATACAATCAGAATAATCAAGTAAACAATAACAACACTATAACACTAACATGAACCTTAAATTGTCCAGATGCAAGGAAATTTCCAAACGAGCATTACCGAATCGTAGCCTAAGTTCACCAGCACAAACTTGACGGTTAACACCTATCAGCGTAATCGTTCTTACCACTATATGTGTTATGGCACTTTTTTTTCAATGCTTCCTATTACAACTTACTGTCAACAGCCACCTCCTTGCTAACAAAATAAAGTGAAAGCAGGCCTATACCTCGCTTACGTTAGTTCAACACAATGACTTTGAACTTATTTCAACAAAGACCCAGACCTACATAGTACAAACAATACCACGTAGCCTTGTGTAACGTCACCATCAACATACCGCAAACTATACATTGACGGTAAGTCAACACACCAACAATTGGTCGCGTACAAACTGTTTTTCATATTTCCGTTTGCCATTCCCGGCCTCGACGCCTCGCACCTGAAGCCATTGAAATTCATTAACTTCCTTTTAGTTCAGTTAGTGAATTCATCAGTTAATCAACAGAGTTCCTTAATCACCGTTCAAGTGTGCTACTGGTGGAGTTCCTGTAGAATTTAATCTGAACCAGACAGCCTGATATAGGAAGTGAAGTTCGACTTTGCGTGATAAAAATGCTATATGTTACTTGAGGCATGTCTATATCTATTTCTGATCCAGGGTTCACCAAAATAAGAAACCTAGCACAGGTGGTTTTTTAGCAGACAGCAACACACGACTTAACTCACGTCAGTCCTGTGCTAATTAGCTTCGATTTGTTCCTACAGTGTTTCCTTTAAATGTCCTTCGTGGTATATCAGTTCAAAATTTCTCAGTTCCAGATTTAGATAATAACTTGAATCCTTTTGTTAATGGTTCTATCTATCTTACTTGTCCCAAAATTACTTTAAAGCCTCTTTGTGAACTTATAGGCAAAAATTATTGACATGTATAGTTCAGCTTTACTCTATTATCCATTTGCTCAGATGTGGTAAGTGCATAGGGTTCTAGCAATAGGTACTTAGCACATCATGTCGAAGATCACAGAGTAGGCATATCTATATGAAATTCAACGATATTAGCCAATTCTCGCGGAACCGCTACTATAGCACAATGTGTGTTACATCGATGACACCTAGATTCTTATCGTGGTTATGCGGTCAAATGGTGATGTTAGTTACTTGTTAAGAGCAAGGAACTCAATCCCCTGTACAGAGATGTTATAGAGTAGCCTTCAGAGATTGATGATGTTATTATTATCTAAGGTGTGCCAAGGGCGGCCCGGGTAGATCCATGATTGAAAAACGGAGGGTGTGAAGTCATCGGGTCTTTGTAGCCAACTCATCACATGTAAGGGTTCGGGGGGAGCGGGGGGTGGGGCTCTAACAATGAACAAAGTTAAAATGATAATATCTAGTTATGACTATATCTACACGCAAGGTGGTGTTATATTTTTAGGTTTTTTTTGTAGTGTGAAGTTGACACGGCGAGAGGATAAACACCCACGCCCCACCCGTAAATATAGTACAATGTTAAGCTTCATGATCAAGAAGCTTACAATTCTTCTTGGTTTGTACTGTATTGGTCCTTTCATTTGCCTATCCTTATATATATCCTGGCTGTTTGTTCCATACATAACGAGAGCGTTATCTTTTATATCACATCTACTGAATTGTTTAACTGTTCTAAGATACTAGGAAATAGCAGTAAGGCAATTCTGAGTTGAAGTGGCACTAACTTTAACAGTTTAAGTGATGGGCTCAATACTTGTGTCCCGTAACATTTTTTTCTCGAGTCGTTTTTGCACATAATGGTGTTAGTGATGACGTGAGTGGGGGAAGGGGGTGGGGGTGTTACAGAAGTGTCTGTCTCTCGGCCCAGCTACGGGCCGGAGTTTATCAAATGTCAAGAAAGCACGTTTTGAATCTCGAACTCAGGCTTGCAAGTCGGAACATTTAATAACGGTATTACGTAAGTGGTTTTTTAATTAGTACATAAACAATTAAAGAAAACAAAAAGTAAACAAATTCAAATCATTCATTGAAATAAAACACAAAAGCATAAATTATTTCACGCCAGTTACAGTTATTTAATGATATTATTTATTTATAAAATAGATAACATAAAATTGTCTTCCTTACTTTAAATGACAATTTCTAAATTTTGTTCTTGTATATAGAGTGTGCACAAAGAAAGAAACAGAAATCGTTTGTTGAGAATGTAAGTTATATCTTCCATCAACAATTATATCTATTTCAGAAAGAATATTACATGCAAAGCATACTTCTCAACCATATAGTTCAACTGTTCCTTAATTCCATTTGAAAATTTATAAAGTGTGCTTTATATGTTTGAACCCACCATGTGCTACCCACCCCCTGCCCCCCCCCCATCCCCGTCCCACCTCTATACGGCAGTTGAATTAACATATTGGAACAGTCATTCAAAGAAGGAACTGAGAGAAAAATATTTTAACTTGTTCTCATTGTATTAACTCCGTTTGATAATGTATGAAGCATTATTTTTTATCTTCTAGACCCATAATACACCCTACCCCCCCCCCCACCCCTTGGGCAGGAATACTTAGGTGATTTTCTCAGTATATGATATTGAATAAATGTTTTAAAAAATGATGGCAAGATGCAGCGAGGAATTATGAGTTGGATGGGCATCGACAATTTGGGGAAGGCGCATAATTTGTTCACAGGTCGTGATGGAGGTACACTTTGGTTGGGGGTCACGTTAGTCTGCACGGAACGCCCCCCCCCCGTGCCCGGCCTGGCTATAGGCCCACATATAATGTACATAAAAAAGGAAGAAGGGGGGATTAGTCAGTATTGTAAAAAGTTTTGCATTCTCCAAACTAGAAAGACTGGAGAAGATTTGTGACTTGATTTCGACTTTAGTACTTTAAAATGACTTGAGTGACTGATGCGACTCGAGTCAGGAGAATATGACTCAACATCAAAATATAGTGAGTATAGTTTATAACTCTGAAATGATGGTTTAAAAATTGTTAGATTATTTAAAGAGATCGAATGAAAACCAAATGAAACAATTAAGTTATTAAGAGTAAACAAAACGACATATCAAATACATATACAATATGCACACATAATTTGGAATGTATTGCAAAATAGGAGGAAATGTCTCTTGAAAATTAAAAAGTCGCTCCGCGGAAACCATATCAAACGTCTTCCACGTTATTATGCGAAATTTTTAATTTGAGAAAAATATGTACAGAATAATAAAGTTAAATTATGAAAATAGTTTTGTTTTACTCAACGCGTTATTGTAACTGGGTACAACCGGACCCACCTGATTCAATGTTAAATCCCGCACTGGCCTTACTATTCATGCTGCAGTATTTTAGCTATATCAGCTTCCTGCATTGCCTCTATATGCTTGAGAGTGGAACCGCCGCATATCTGCAGGTAGGACCAATCTGTGGTGAGGAACCTAATCCTGCACTCGTCGTTGCAGGAAAGAGATCGCTTCTCGTTTTGCCATGTTTGCCGCACACTTGACCTTCTAACTGAGGACCAAGCACTGTCAAATGTCTGACTTCATTAGTTTGGGGTTTCAAATCTCTTCTTGACCTGTTGTACTTGTTGTACTTGTCGAAGTTATGCCTTGTATCAATGTACACGTTCATCGGACGTCGGTAGGTCAAAGGTCAAATGTCAAATGTCAAGCACAGGGGGACACAATTATGAACCGCTATCGCACCCTCTGTCATTAATCATAACGATGTCTTTAGTTTGGAATGTCACATCAATTTCAAACTTCGCTTCGCTTCGGATGGGTGTATGTGTGCGTGTGTGTGCGTATGTGTGCGTCAAAGTGTTCCACACGCTGCTCGTGCGTGAAAGGTCAAAGGTCAAGTATAGGACACGCAATAGTGAAACGCTAATGCATATGTATACGCTGTCATTCATAATGGTATCTATATTTTGGAAGGGGACGTCCATTACGAGCTACTAAAACTGCGTTCACTTCGGCAATGTATGCATCTAAATGTGCACGCTGTTCGGGCGTGTACGGGTCAAAGGTCAAATAAGTGTGATTTAAATCTGGAGGGTATAATTGTAAAGAGCACCTTAGTCGATCTAATTTGATTGGTTGCTTTAGGAACTGCAACATTCTTGATAATTCGTACATCGGATTTTGCTCAAGGTCTTCGTAGAATACAACCAACAGCCGTTTACAATGTTTTATCCAATTTAGATTCGTTTCTCTCCAGAATCCGGACTGGTTTGGGAAGTAGCCATTTTTCCATCGTGCTATAAAGAAAAAGGAAACATCCGATCAGATGTGTGTACTGTTGTTTTATTTGATTATACTCGTTAAATACTTTTTTTTAAATAAAACCCTCGCTAATAAGAGGGCAATGCTCTCCCAATATTATAACACTACGGTAGAATATATGACGAAAAATAGTTATGAAAACTGTAACCTAAATATGGTGATTACGAAGTGGTCAATATGAGAATGAAGTAAGAATTTATGAACAACTTTAACTAGTCAGTCTTTGTTGAGTTGTCCTTCTTAATTTTTTTTATATATTTTTTTTATACCACATTTCAGTTTTGAAATATATCACCTTACACCTTTCATCAGTCCCAGCTCTTCCCTGGAAAGCCAAGTCACCAAATCAAATAACCTAAGATTAAGGTATATCATATTGTGTTTTGTAATGTGTCCAAAGTTCTATACTTACGCTCTGCTAGAATAGCCTTGGCGGTGTCCTCTTTGGTTCGATTTCCATCGAAGACAAGCTCTCGGAAGAATTCCGACACTAAAGAGAAATATGGATTCCGAAGTAGAAGAATAGCGCCATCTGTAAAGAGTTCAACGTGTTCTTTGGAGTACATATGGGTTTTAACACAGACGCCTGTCCTGTGACGGAAGTCTTCAGTGCCAGCCCTGAAAGCTGAGGGTTCAAAAAGGAATTACTGAAAATTAACAAACAAATAAATTATATATTTCATATCTGTTTAACAATTTTAACGAACCTGCCAAGTTTAATTCACATGAACATTACACTTGTGATCAAACCAGGACACCAAGTGTGGAAGGCTCATGTGACTAATGAATGAATTTGATGCAATTCTTAATATAACTTATAGCCCAAACTCTTTCTTAAATTAATATTAGACGATTTAAGTTGTTGACACTCAATTTTCCTTTCTTGGTCTATAACATATCAAGATAAAATAATCTTTAATCTTATGTTAATAGGTCATTTAAAACATTTCACATTAGTTAACCAAATGCCATTTGGCTTATTGTCATGCTATTGGTCTTGCTAATGAGCTACATTGTTAAGAAATCTGCATATTCATGAGTAGTGTCGAAAAACATATATAAATCAAGTCAAACTCTGTTGGAAAGTTTTTCAGTAACATTACGTGATTGTTGAAATAAAAGTAAAAGGAATCCATATAATTCTTGCCAGCCTGAGTTGCACCGTAACATGATAAAACAAGAACGAGCTTGCTGCACCGATACCAGATCTCGGGAAAAACTCTCCTTTTAAAGTAGAGTGCAGATATGACATCATAACATATCTAGACATCATTTAATATCTGACGTCAACATAAGGTGTGTGCACGTGAGGGAAGAGGCCTGGTGTATTTTTAAATGTATCAATATGTAAATATGTAATGCATATTCATAGATTTATTCGGTACGACCCGGAACTGAAAGATTGGAATTTTGGGGAGATAGGATTGCCATAACAAATGTGACTTTCATAAATACATCTTTAAGACCGAAGACGATAACACATTCAAATTCGGTCACATTCAGATCATTCCTTGCCTAAACTGCTTTAGAGTAAACCATATTTTCATACTTCTCTTATTAAAATCGTATTTTTGTTCTGTCTCCCAGTAGACACTTCCGGTTGAAACTTTGGATGCTACTTGAAGTAAGAGCCGTGTCCACGTGTTTCCAGATCGAGGGAAACTAGCTAAGGCTACCAGCCCCATGCTGCCTTGCGGGGCTACCTCGATATCTTCTAACATACTTGGACACACCGTTGGATCTGTTGAAAAAAAGTGTAAAGCGATAGTGAATATTTTAAGCGTTGTATACGGGCGTTGCATTTCACCACAATTGCGAGGTACCATTTATATTGTACACTCACCAGAAATGTAATATGTAAAAAGCATGTCAGAGCATATTAAGCCAAGAATCCCACCTAACGGACCTATCCCATGAAAACCTAATCCCTAAAAGAACCTTACCCCCCCCCCCCCCTAAAGGATCAACACCCTAAAGGACCTACTCACTAATGGACCTACCCCTAAAGGACCTACACCAAAGGACTTACCCTCTAAAGGACCTACCCTCTAAAGGACCTACCTCCTAACGGACCTACCTCAAAACGGACCTACCCTCTAAGGGACCTCTAAAAATACCTACCCCCTAAAGGACCTACCCCTTAAAATACCTACCCCCCAAAGGACCATCTGGTACAACGACGACAGCATTATCGACATCAGGCATCGTAAAGTCTTCTTGAATATCCGCTTAGAAAAGGAGAGAGAGAGAAATATATATTATAACATATTATGAACATGTCTTGATAGGTATAACAAGATTTACGTTCACTAAATCCATGGAGTGATTTGCAGATACATTGTCCGTCCCCAACAAAATGATTGAACACCGGTTCAGACCATTATGAAATGTTAGGAAATTTCGCCTGTACAATGATAATGTTTGAACAGTCTCAAATAGCATTTGTAGTGTTGTGGTTTACACTCGGACGTGGTATACGATAAGAGAGTTAGGTATTAGCATATAGTTTATTAAGAGAAATGATTCAAAGGGAATGCTCGCAATGAGAGAGAAAAACGTCTATTTCAAAGATTGGCTGACGGTAAACAAAAACAACATTGAAAACAGAAATGAAACGAGCAAACACTCTGATCCTAACCCTTAGAACGCCAACCCTCCCTCAACCACGGTAACGCCAAAAACCCTAAGAACTCCAACCCTCCCCCAACCGCGAGAACGCTAACCCTCCCTCAACCACGGTAACGCCAACACTAAGACCTCCAACCATCCCTCAACCACGGGAACGCCAACCCTCCCTCAGCCACGGGAACGCCAACCATCTCTCAACCACGGGAACGCCAACACCCTAAGAACTCCAACCATCCCTCAACCACGGGAACGCCAACCCTCCCTCAACCACGGTAACGCCAACATTAAGACCTCCAACCCTCCCTCAACCGCGGGAACGCCAACCCTCCCTCAACCACGGGGACGCCAACACTAAGACCTCCAACCCTCCCTCAACCACGAGAACGCCAAACATCCCTCAACCACGGGAACGCCAACCCTCCCTCAACCACGGCAACGCCAACACTAAAACCTCCAACCCTCCCTCAACCACGAGAACGCCAACCATCCCTCAAACAACGGGAATGCCAACCCTCTCTCAACCACGGGAGCCCCAACCCTCCCTCAACCACGGGAACGCCAACCATCCCTCAACCACGGGAGCGCCAACCCTCCCTCAACCACGGGAACGCCAAGCTTTACTCGTACTCATCACACAAACACATGCACGCCCACACACACACAATAAATGTTAAGGTTTTCACGGGCCTCTGTTTATATGATACACTCTGCAGTATGTTATATAGGCCTACTTCGAATTAAAAATCCAGAAGCGTGAATGTGTTCGTTGCCATGCCTACCTGCTTGAATATGGGGCGCTTCATCAATTTGTTTTCTCATCTCTACCTGACGTTCGTCGTCTGCTACATGCTGAATAAGGTCGGTATCGTCGATTGTTTCCAGAGGTTTATCTATTTGAGAGCTAGTGACGAAGTAGAGTAGAGCAACTGATAGGAGAGTTAACATAATCTGCGCAGGACGCCGCCATCGTCGGGAAACGTCAAAAAACAATTCCATGTTGAAATTTTGTTTTCGATCACTTTCTGATGTCATTACACTCTGTTCTGTCGTTACCATAAAAGTTAGCCAAATTACAATCTCTTCTTATTGTTGCATTTGTTTGGATTAATTTGTGTTGAAGACAACCGGCTCCGAAAAAGCATCACACTGTACACATCACAAATGCAGTAAACAGCTGATTTGGGTATACCTGTCAACAAAGGAGGAAAGAATTGGGTGTAACTAGGCTGCATTTATGTACAAAACGTAATGTTGCAAAGGTAAAAGGGAATAACCAAAAAGTTGGCAATAGTTACAACTTCTGCTGTGATATGTTGACGACTGTT
This sequence comes from Apostichopus californicus, assembly GCA_020650975.1. Classification (NCBI taxonomy): domain Eukaryota; kingdom Metazoa; phylum Echinodermata; class Holothuroidea; order Aspidochirotida; family Stichopodidae; genus Apostichopus; species Apostichopus californicus. The sequence goes on along the minus strand of JAIPMN010003522.1, from coordinate 10,513 downwards.
GTAACACACTGCAATCGGCCCAGGTTCTATATCATCATACCATTATTAATTTTTATTTTAAACATTTGGAATTCATCAATGAAAGTGGCTGGCCCACTAAGGCTAACACAAAGACCATTATGTCGGCTCTTAACAACGCCTCCACACATTTTTCAAGGACAAATCGTGCAAGTTGAATGTAGTGCAACGATACTTTGTTGTTCATGTGATATTAAATAACAGGTTTTGGTTAAATAATTACAAATAATGAAATAATGGATTACCATTTACATTAACATGTACAGCACCTCTACACTGAGTTATTAAAGGGTGTGAAGACTTGCGCAAACAGAAACGTCTAATGCCGGTAATCTGACCTAGTTTCGAATGAGGTGTAACATAAGTGTTAGACACCACCATCGATCCCAGAAAATACACACACAGCTTGCTACCGTCGGTAATTAGACACTAGTGGACAGTCAGTACATACAGCTGCGATCAATACCCACAGCACGGTGTATAAACAATACAGCGATGGACATATCAGGTCCAGCTAAAGATAACAAGGTATCATGTTTCATTACTGTCTGCAATTTGTAGGACACGAACAAAACGTCACTTGCAAGCAACAGAAAGTTAACTTTTTTTCAGATGGGCGCACGCGGTTTGGGGCGAGTCTTCAATGCCTTTAAGCATGCACTCAAACGCTCCCCTTTCTTTAAACTATGATACATCCATTTATTAAATTCTGGCTAGAATCACGCTACAAGTAGATGGTTACTTTTGTTGTATTAGTTTTTCACGACAACGCTGGAACAGAACCTATACTGTGTTAGCCTCTTCCATTAATGTCGTAACATATGCCAGTACTTACAACATTGAAAAACCATTTTTGTATCATATATATAATTGTGCATGACAATCCTATAGATTGCCCTATAACGATCGGGCGGAAGTCGTTGTCGTCTGTCAGTGTAAACAATTCTAACTGTTCATTGGATTTATATGGAGTAGAAGAGAGTTCGATTGCGGAAATGATTCCAGTTATTCTCACCTTATCTTCAGAGTTTACATTTTATTTTTTTGTTATCGTGTGCAGTCTAACATTGTCAGTCCTCAAGTCTCCAAGACATCACTATAGACTTAACAACATGAGTGCACAACAATACTTGGACAATAATATGCACATATATGACAGCACGGTCACACCATACGTGTACTGAAAACAAAAACGTTTAGAAGTTTTTCTATCTAAAAACAGCTGACAACTCCGAAACAGACTTGTAATGAGCATGCGCATAGAAGCCCGATATGATTGGGAGAAGGGAGAGGGGGGGTGGGGCTGTACCGATTTGCACGAAACATTTAACCCATATGGATACTGGTGAGATCCCCGCACCTTTGAAATTTGAGTTCGTTATAAGGAATGCCAACAGTGATACATATCATAACATCGTCTTGCGAACTATGCCGTCAAAGCCCCACAACATCAATGTCAGATTAGTCTGGCAAGCTTAGAACGTTAATCTAATTACCTGATTACCTGATGCTGATGATTACCTGATTATCTAATGCTGAATTACCTGATGCTGAGTTCTTTAGGGACTACTGAATCTCATCAACACAATAATATTGCAGTTTATTTCATTTTGTTTTGCAGTGCCGGAAACAATATCAGTAAATTGCCCGACTTTTGACGGAAATATCTTTTCCTGTGGGGGGGGGGGGTGGGGGCGGTGGTCGGGCTGAAGCACACTCACCCCACCCGCCTCTTACGTCTATGGTAATGAGTTCTTGCTTCATATTTTTTTCAATATGATCGTCTGAGCGTTGCTTAATTCAGAGTTCCTCTTGAATTGAATATAACTACATATTCATAACATACTTTTTCAATCTGCATTTAGATAATCTTGACTTTTGGAATAAAATTTAAAATATGTTAACTTAATGTCGATATGGTCAAATAAAATTACATGGGGCCTAGTGGATGTAGTTTGGTTAGTGACAGCCATGTGAATACAGAGCGTGGGGCGTGTTCCTTGTACTTTAAACAGGAACATTATAACCATAATTCAAGGTTTGGTGTCGCTACGAACAGTGAACGTTGCCTAAAACAGTCAACAATCACAATGTTTATTGTAGGCCTAAGCTGGGTGTAAACGTCATGCACTTGATATCCGCGTGACGAGTGTAGGCTAACCTATCCTACCATTGAGGTCAAGGGTAAATATGCGTCATGTGCGGTATGTATTATATTGATATATATATATATATATATATATGTCAGTAATCAAATTGATGGTTTTCCTGTATTTTGGATCTGATTATTTCATTAACCTTCCTTATACGTTTCATTGCAGGGCAGTGGGTCTGGGTTGTTGTTTCTTGTTTCTTGTGGTTGTGATCAGTATTGACACTGAATAGGTTGTTTAATCTTCTGCTTTTCAAGGAAATTTGGCGACCGATTTGTGATGACTCTATCAAGCTTAAAGCAATTTTTGTGTTTTTTCAAGTTCGCATGATTTTGTCAAGATTATTACCAAAATTTGCATGCAGAATTGTACAAAATACCGAATATTAGCTTTCTTAGCCAGTTTACATGAAAGGTTCTCTTACAAGCTTAATAATAATGATAATGATGAGGATTTATAATACGCAGACATATCCACGAATAACGGTGCTCAAGGCGTATCACAATATTACCGTGCATGTTCAATGATAGCCTGTCAAACATTTAGACAATCCCTATACACATGGCAACAGCTACTGATAGTTTATCTCACAGATCCCCATTTATACACCATAGTGGTTGTAGAGAGGCGATGGAGATAAAGTGCCTTGTCAAAGGACACAACATAATGATCTGGCCAGGACTCGCACCTGCAAACCTTAGATCACAAGTCCACTGCCTTAACCAGACAACCACAACGCATTAATACAGTACGGTTGTTTAATGCAAGTCACAATAGCTAGTATAACTACTCTAAATGTTTTCAGGTGTGCCCGACCCAAATTAAGCTAGAAATTCAGATAAGGATCAACCATGCAACAACAAAAAATGTTTACTGCTACTCTAAAATTAATTATCCACACTGAGATATGTAATTGTCTGTATATGGTTACCGTTTCTCGGTGTCTAGGATGGGATGATCCATTTGAAAGACGTTTAGCACTTTCTAGTGTGCTGAAAGTTTGGACCAATGCTGTCTATATTGAAGCGACTGACTTTACTGTTTCGGAATTAATAAGAAATATTAAGGTACATTTGGTTAACAAACCGACAAACAAACAAAACAAGCCCATGAATTATTTTAAAGAATCATATTATGATATAACTTTACAAAAGATCTACAAAAACTATGATAAATTAAACTGCCACGTACATTTCATTTACTAATACTACTACTTTTAATAAACCTCCAAAAAGCACAAACAGAGCAGAACCAGCCCTTAAACATATTCATAATGTTTTGTGAAAGTTAAATACAATAAAATATATCTACTTACGTTCAATGAAACCCCCTAATGTTCGATTTCTCTTGCTGCCGTCAAGTTTATATAGCGCGCAATGGATACGTTGCGTAGGTTACCACGTACCACATACACTACAGTGGAAGGCTATGGTCGGTTTCCACCTGCAATTAACAATAAATTGAGTCCTTGTCTGTATTATATTTTGACGTATATTATACAGCATATACAGATAACGACACCCACATTTATGCGATCAACGAAAACTGTAAAACACATTGCCTGTATATACCGTGGTTCGGATAACTTTACAATAAAAGCATATATGATTACTTCCTGTATTGTGACCTAAAGAGGTCAGGCTTACTGACAGGGTAGTTGTAATGTTGGGTCAAACTAATAAACAGGCCTTTTATAGCGTTTTATAGCGTTTGATAGACCGGACTGACATATTTTTCATGTCGTAGAATGAAACGAGTTGGATTGATTTATTCAAAAGTAGACATAGGTTAGAAATTTTTGGGTAAAGTACTTTATTTCTTTGCTTCGGATTTTGTTCCTTTCATATACTAAATGTGCATAACACGTGAGTTACATAGCGGTGGACGACTAGACAAGCAGAGTAGTTACTAATGTCAGACAAAGCCACGTGTTTGATTTGCACATTCTTTTGACGATGATGACGACGACGACAATGAAGACGATGATGACGTTAAAGATGACGACGACTACGATAACGATGATGATGACGATGAAGACGACGATGACGACGATGACGAAGATGATGATGATGACGACGAAGAGGATGATGACGATGATGACGACAATGATGACGTTGAAGATGACGACGACTACGATGACGACGATGATGACGATGATAATGATGACGATGACGACGGCAATGATTACGATGGCGACGATGACGACGATGCCGACGATGACGACGATGACGAAGATTATGATGACGATGAAGACGACGATGACGACGATGACTACGATGACGACGATGACGACGACGACGACGATGACGATTATGACGATTATGATGACGACGACGATGACGATGACGACAACAATGATTACGATGGCGACGATGACAATGACGACGATGACGACGATGACAATGACGACGATGACGAAGATTATGATGACGATGAAGACGACGATGACGACGACGACGACGACGACGACGACGACGACGACGATGAAGACGATGGAGACGATTATGATGACGATTATGATGACGATTATGATGACGACGACGATGATGATGACGATGACGATGACGCCGATGGCGATGACTATGACGATGAACTTTTGCTTGTCATTCAACGCGAAATAACAATACCGACATTAATTGAAACTGAGAACAAACATTCATGCAAACGTAGAATGCTATGTTAATATTGGTCAGAAATCAAGAACCGAAGAATAGCTTTAAGGGTTTGTAAGTATTGTATTCGTTGTACCTTATTTAGCAATATCAGAAAGTTTGCGTCAATTCATACCACATGTGGTGTTTTCGACATTTGAACGTGCCGCAAAGAATCGTATACCTCAGTTTAGGTTTAACGCGGAGCTAGTAGTGTAAGAAGACATGAAAGATATGTTAGAACTGACTATCTTTGCCCACTGTTTAGTGCAGCAGAGACTTCAATTTTCAGGAAATGTCATATATACGTTCTCATCGTAACAAATATCAATTAATTTATTTGTCTGGCAATTAAAATACAGCGTAAGACTAATCTGCTGGCCTCCCTTCCTTTCTGCAATATACCGCATTTCCTGACTTCAGTAACCTGTGGCAACGGCTGGTGAGTTTTATTACCACTGTTGATGCCATCAGCTGCATGTGTTCGTCAATAGCGCACCAGCTAAATGGTGTATCACTCAGAAAAAAATGAAAATATTCAGTAGCGGGTCTAAAAAACATGGCGACTGTTATGACAAAGCCATGCAGTCAGTTCCCAACGAGCGAGTTAATGAGCTCAGAGAGCAGTTTCTTGTATAGCCCCGCCCCCAACATTTCGTCTGACGTACGAAATTTCGCGAAACTGCTTCAGCCCTACCCCTCAGGTTAAAATGTTTGAATAATGCAAAAGAAGGCGTCGCTAGCCACCATGACGAGGTAAGTTGAATCTCACAACATTTATTGTTCGTAATAAAACAGTAAACATTTCTATTTTTGTCGTACTTTCTGATAAATCCCCTATCTTACATAGGGTAAAAATGATAAGTTTTACCTAATTATATATTAATTATGTGTGACGTCATGAAACGTCGTGAATATTCTACAAGAAAAGAAAGCACTTTTCTCACCCCTGGGGACTGACTGCATGAAAGGTTCACAGCAATGTGAGAATATGGTGGCGCTACTAACATTTTGCTTTGCTTTAAACTTTAACAAAACGTTACACTGCCACCTTTTGATCATCTGTTGCTCTCTGAGACATGTTGTAATTGTCTAATTGAACTCTTCGCTGGGAATTTTGAGCATGCCCAATGGTGGCGCTATTAGTTTTTCCCTCAAATTGACCATTTATATTTTGTAAACCCTTTCCTTCTTAAAAATTGTAGTCGAAGTTTCGACATTAAAAGTCGACATTTCAACATCTTATTATTTTCGAGCACGGAGCTTCTCTGTTGGTTACGGTACTTCATGCAGTGGTGGTAAACAGTTGAATTAGTTTTCAAATTCGTTTCCGGTTATCCTACTCACGTCAGAGGAGGGACATAAAAGTACATCTGTTCCAGCACCCTGGAGTTAATATAAGAAGTTCACTGCGGGATCTAATGATTACCTAAATATATACTATTAAACCCTGCAAACATTTGTCAACAATTCCAAAGATCATGTGCCCCTATTTCTGCGAACTTGAGGTGTCCCTAATAAGGATTCCGTTCAGCTTGCATCAGGGAGTTGCTTTTCAAACTCAATACTTTAACCAACTCCCTGTACTATCAGATTCAGTGAGGTCTGAGGACCACCTGTGGATGTATTCTGGGAAGAGTGAGCAAACAACTCCCTGGAAAGTAAAGCATCGACAGATCTAAAAGTCATAAACAATTTATCAACATCCAAGGTTTCCCCTGAGGTCATTCTCAGTAGGTCATGGCCATACACTCTCAAAACTAGACAATATCTCTTTAGCATGTGTGTAACACAAATCTACCAACCGAGCTCGTTCCATTACTGAGCCTTACATTATTTTCTCCAAGCAACCAGGACACACACATTGTAACACAATTTATCGATCAGACCTGAATTTGCAGGAGTTTCACATCCTTGGTTTCACAGTTTTTCGGATTATTTTTGTTTGTTTTGTTTAGTTTCATTTACCAAACTAATCATGAAGCTTAGTTTAGTTCTTGTTTTCGTCGTTGGTTCTATTTTCGTGTCGAACTTAGGAACTTCTTCTAGTGTGTCAATGGCAGCGGTGCCAGGTGTAAGTATACAATATAATAACATCAAAATAAAATAAAACTGTTAGAAAACTGCTTATCCAATAGATAGCCTGTGTAGGAGAATGTGTAAAAGTAAGTTTGCCTGACGTTTCGATCCTAGCAGGATCGTCTTCAAAGGCTAAAGGAAGATCCTAGCAGGATCCTAGCAGAAAGATCCTGCTAGGATTTCGATCCTAGCAGGATCTTCTTCAAAGGCATTTAGCCTTTGAAGAAGATCCTGCTAGGATCGAAACGTCAGGCCAACTTAATTATATATAATTATATATACGTAATAACTCAGTTTAAAGATCATGACCGTAAATATGCTAGAATGTCTAATAATGGTCACTCATGTTCAAAACTTCAACAAAACGTTTCATGAACTGACCACCTTTCGATAATATGTTGCTCTCTTAAACATTTAATTGAACTAATAGACTATAATAGAATCGAAATTGAAATATAAATTAGTATATCATATATTTTATCCTCAGAACATCGATGAAGTAGAAGCCATACAACCCATTTCAGTAGCATCTTCAACAGGTATGTTTAGCTTCTATTTAAAGGTGGTTGGTCGTCTCCTCACACAACGGGACCACCGTAACTTTATCATTTGTAATCTATCATCTATCAGCCATTTATAAGTTCAGGCCAAGTAACGTCAGCATACTGTATCGTTTGTTTTCCAGGAAATGCAATAAGATAGATCGCCAGCTGTTTCACGATATAAGACTAACAAAATATCAGTGGTTCAGGAAATACAAGACTCTGAAAGGACTGATATCGGCCATTAATGTATGAAATAAGTAGAAATTTAAGTGTTTTTTGTCGTTGTAAGATTGGAGTTTTGAGCAATATGTTTACGCGTCTTGGGGGGGGGGGGGGGGGGGGGGGGGGGGGGGGGGGGGGGGGGGGGGGGGGGGGGGGGGGGGGGGGGGGGGGGGGGGGGGGGGGGGGGGGGGGGGGGGGGGGGGG
>JAIPMN010003519.1:10142-27486 GCA_020650975.1 Apostichopus californicus | reverse complement strand
AGAGGGGACATAAATATGTAATAAGTCAGAAATATACATTGGACCATGTCCTTTAAGTGATTTATAAACAATAAGGAGAATTTTATACATAATACGATATTTTACAGGTTTTTTTAAATTATGCTCGTATGAAAGCCTCATGAACCCGAGAACGAGATAACCTGTTTTATTTTGCTCTTATTATATCAGTCTTCGGTCTTGTGACTTAAGGACGAAAATAAAAGAGTTCTAACACTCATACTTGTTACAAATTCTGCCAACTATTTATTATCACTTGGTTATATCATTCTTGTACGAATGCCAGAAAATCTATCTGCCAGATGGTCTTTTATCTAGCTTGTAATATGCTAGAACGTTCACTTTAAAAACCGGCATAGTCACATGTGCGATCACACCGGCTCGAAGCTAGCAGATATTCATAGCAGCCACTAACAGCAGCCAATTGCAGCAGACAACAGAATCCATTACAGGCAGACAATAACATCAGCCATTAGTCGCTCGGTTGGGCACTGCGATTAGTATGCGTACGCAAAAGACCCCAACGGACTTACAGGATTACGTATCCCTAGCAGCCATTCAGAGCAGACAATAGTAGCAGAGGGGATCCACAGTATTTTGTCTAATTTCAACGCCCTTATTTCTATTTATGTAGAATCCCGTTGTAGAATTTTATACAGAACCCCGAATGCAGTACCAGTGTGGTACTTTGTTAAGAAAAGTCACCCAAGGAAGAACCAGGGCACTAAAACCATACAGCCACACAAACGATCCGCTCAACCCCAGTCCCCTTGCATCGAGACTGTGAGTGTGTGATCCTACCAAGTAAGGTAAGAAAGTCGGCCAAGCCGTCTAGGAGGAGCTTTTGAAACAAATTACGCTACAAAATATGCTATTGACCTTTAACCACGAGACCTTTGACCTCGGTTCCCATGGCAGCCACATTTTTTTTATAGTACTTGACACTTCCATTACACCTGTGAAGGTTCCATGTCGATTCAATGTTCCCCCTTGGAGTTTTAGCATTTGTATACTTGACCTCTGGCCTTTGGTTTAGGGAGTCTTATATAGAAAGGGTTCATTCTGTGGTATCTTCCCACCAAGTTTGAAGAAAATTGGACCAGCCGTTTAGGAGGAGTTCTTGACAAAAACTTGGACACACGTACCACACACAATGCATGACACACTCGGACACATTTTGACCATCCCCCCAGTCAAAAATCCAACAGCTCAGTTCTTGCGCTGTTGTGTAGTAAACCGTTGGGTGCGTTTATACTTGTTGTTTCATTATTGTCTGCTCTTAGTTGCAGCTACTATATTCTGCTACATAATGGCTGCTAGCTTCCATCTGACTGCGGTCACGCGATGTTGTTTGTTTATGTATACGTACGATCACAGGGTTTTCTCAATATAGAATCAGAAGCGCAAGATTGTGTACAGTTCGGACGGTATCGAATCCTCACAATGTACTCCACTATTTTACTCTCTTTCATTCTTTCGAGCGGGATTTTATGTATTGATGCAGCTCCTTTTAACTTAACCTGGCCGTGGAACAGGAAAAATGTCGATCCAGAAGTAAACATGAATGCGGTAAGAATTATCAAGTTCAACATGTTACTAATACTAGGTTAGGCTAGGATGTAACTTGTTAGGCCGGCCTGTGTTAGTTGGTTAGCTCTATTCAATGGCATTGTGTATTAATTACTGACCACACTGAAGGCAAATTCTAAGGTGTGTACAGGGATTGACCAATGGGGGACATGATATCGGTGGTGTGTGTAAACGGTCGATAAGGATTAGGTTGAATAAACTATATGCTGGTAATTGGTATGACTTGTTGGACTAACCAGTTGATGTGATTTTCTTTAGGCCTAGCTTTAGGGAAATTAGGGTATAGTCTAGGCAGTAATACTCTGAGATTGCACTGAGGAATTAACCCTTCTCAAGCCTAACCTCACTTAATGTAGACTAAGCCATGTGTCCATGCTTGTTTAGGCTATGTTAACTTAGGCTATGTTAGGCTATGTTAGGCTATGTTAACTTTGTGAAAATGATGAGTGTTTGAAGGGGTCGTACTAATTAACGTCAACAGGCACATTTCACGACAACTCAAGACAACTCAAGACAACAAGTTTAAAATACCATCAAATACAATGGTTGTAATCAGAGTGTATCTGGAAAAACGTTTAAAACTGACTGGAACCATCGTGCATACATATTATCACGGGAAAAAATGTTTTTGTCGTAAATATCGTCAACTTTCTCCGTCCGTAGAATTGGACCACCTGATGCTATTGCTCTTGCGCAATGACATTGGACCGCACCATTACAGAATAAAATACACGGAGAGAATAATAAAACCAGGCAAAATGATAGTAACCAAGACTTTAAAAATTAATATAAACATATGTAAATTTCAATGGAAAAACTAAGAAATAGTCATTATTTTAAGTTCATTCATCATACTACTTTGGTGGCACTTTCTTACTACGTCAACCCACCTTACCGACACTGTACACAAAGGTAGTTCCCTAACACAAACCCACCCATATCATAATGGTGCGGTCCAATTCTACGGACGGAGAAAGTTGACTATTTTTACGAAAAAAACATTTTTTCCCGTGAAAAATATGTATGCATGATGGTTTCAGTCAGTTTTAAATGTGTTTCCAGATACACTCTGATTACAACCATTGTATTTGATGGTATTTTAAACTTGTTGTCTTGAGTTGTCTTGAGTTGTCGTGAAATGGGCCTGTTGACGCTAATTAGTATGACCGGTTTGAAGGGTAAAAAAAAAAACCCCAGTAGGCCTATATCACAATATGGCAGGTATACAAAATGAAATTAACACAATTATAAGCTAGGCTTAAAGAAGTAATGACATTACAGAGTCTTTAGGGATACCAACAAAAAAGAAAGAGAGGAGAATATATTGGATAAACCTGGCGATATTTGCTGTCTAGAAGACCAGTACTGCAGAGGTGTATGTATATGTTTTTCAAGTGCACTATTAGGAGCCTAGTATTATTTATAGGTTACGGTACATGCTCAGTACATTACGAGTATTTGTTAGGTCTTTTGATCACAGTACAGTAGCTCCTGAGGGTGGTAGTTGGGGCATGAGTAAGTTCGACAAACCAAAGAAATGCTTTTCTTTCAACTTGGGTTAAACTGAAGTGAGGTAAGGAAGCCTTTATTAGATGTCTACACTGTAGTGGAACTCTTTAACTGCACCACACACAGGTTTTTTATATCCGAGTTGAGTAGTAAACTTTCTTTTAATTTCAATGTTTCTTAAATTTCAGAGTTTGTATTGAATGTGTGTGCATTTTGCAAGTGCTAATAAAGATCTTTCTTAAACCATTTTGCAGAGTCAACTTATCCTGAGTAAAGGTTATCCTTGCATTGAATATTCTGTTTTGACCGACGATGGATTCATTCTCGGAGTACAGAGAATCCCGTACGGCAGAAACGAGACTAAATATACTTCAAGGCCAGTGGTCTTTCTCCAGCACGGCCTTCTGTGTTCGTCCACAAACTGGATTACAAATCTGGCCAATGAAAGTCTAGCCTTCTTATTGGCTGATGCTGGATACGACGTGTGGCTGGGAAATGTGCGGGGTAACACCTATTCTCAAAAGCACATCCATTACACTCCAGATCAGGTGGAATTTTGGGACTGGAGGTATGTATAATTTTTAGTGATGGTAGTCCAAAAAGTTGTTCATGGTTACTGGTTTACTAATTTCGGTCGGTACCCCTAAAATTTTTTAAATTCATCACATGCAACATATTTTCCAATGATATTTTAAGTGATCTATGAAAAAGTTTGTTTTACTCGCAATTGTGAAATTCTAACAGTTATGGCAGTTCAAGTCTCACTTGCCTCATTGATTGAATTTCTCTTGAAAATGTTGTTTGTCTGATTGAAGAATTCCTTAAAACATTGTCATTGCTGTATATTTTCATAAAATTGCTATATAAATAATTAAGCAATGGGAGACAATTAACAGTATAGTTTGCAAACCAAATGTTTCTTACAAGTAAGTTACGGCACTTACATAAAAATTCCGATGTCATACTTGCTCTAGGCCTATCTGATTGTTCTTTCATTGCCTTACGCTAAGACTAATCCCCAGGTAAGGTGGGTTTTTCATCCAAGAGAAATCTATGGTTTTCCCATCTGAAATGACTTTCTAAAATATTCCAAAGAAAAGATTCCAAATTTGATTTAAAATGTTGAATTGGAAGCCACCCAAAGTGTAAGTTGTAATCCATAAAGCCCTTGTGGGTTTCTCTCACACTTTTGGTCGCTTAATTGTTGTAAAAATAACTGCTGATTATTCTTATTATTATTATGGTCGCAAAACTGTCGTCAGTAACTTTCATTCGATTATTTTACAACCTTCTGAAAATGACTTTTTCACACAGCTTCGACCAGATGGCAGAGTATGACTTGCCTGCAATGATCAACTATGCCCTAAAGTTAACCCATCACAACCAGCTGTACTACATTGGTCACTCTCAAGGAACCATGATTGGCTTTGCTGGGTTCTCCAAAAATAAGGAACTTGCTAAGAAGGTTTGTTCACTTTAATAATTTAATATTGTAACTCAAGAGAAAACAAATATTTATGTATATTCTGTTTGTGAACATCCAGTCCTTAAAGTGTTATCAAAGTTGAGTTTAGATAAATGATGTCAGAGGGCCGAATGTGTTTTGGATTCTAGCAGGATCTTCATCAGAGGCTAAACCAGTCAACTTCTGAAGGGGATTCTGATATATAATCAAACTGTTAGGTTCTCTTAACTTTTCCCTACACAGGAAGAATTATTTTGCAGTTGATACTTGGGTATGAACCCTCACATGTTACCTTCTACAGAACAGGTTTCTCATAAGGGAGTGTTTAGACATGGTTGTTTTGCTGAGTAAGAGATTCAGTCCAGTTTGTGATATGTATATCTACTGTTGCTACAAACCTTCAGATAAAATTACCAAAATATACTATACAGAGAGCATTGTTCAAAATGTATGTAATTGATCAAACGAGGTTGCCATCCTGGCCGTTGCTTACTCAAGGATCACTGAGTGCAGTGGGAAAGTGCCTCCGAGATTTTTGCAAAACTTTGTCAAAAATGTATTTTTATCCATAAAAAGAGGATCATCATCTTAAAGCATCCTTGTAAAATTGTCGTATGTATGTATGTATGCGCAGCACCAAAAATGTTATGTGTTTGATGATGGTTTGAATTCAATTTTCAACTTTTAAATGTACAGTAGGGTGCACCAGAATATGAATACACTCATGTTCTTTAGCACAGTATTGTACTCTACCTACACTTTGTCTACTTTTTTGACAGATTTTCCAGAACACATAAATTTATATAGTTTTTCAGTGTCTTCATTGAAACATTCAAAACATACAGTAAAAATATGATTAAAAAAGTTTGGAAACGATTTTTAATTTTGGAATGAGCTAATTATTATATTAAATGAATAGATGGTTTGTTTTCAAAGGAAATTTAACTTGTTGGTTTGTTTCTTGTTCCCTTTTTTCATCATGTCCTCATTTTAAATTCCTGATTCTTCCTTGCAGGTGAAAACTTTCTACGCTTTGGCACCAGTTTCTACTGTTGGTAATATGACCAGTCCTCTTCGATATTTAGCAACCTTCTTGCCAGAAATCCAAGTAAGGGACACATTTTAGCATTTTTCCCTCTTTTTTCATACAATATGTTAAAGATGATGTCAAAGAAACCTGTTCTAGTATTGTTGTTGTTCAGAAATAACATTAAAAACATCTGCCAATTGTTACAAAACAAAGGACTGTTATTGACCAGCACCTTTTTAAACAAAATCATTTGTGAAAGTGGGAGGCCAAATTTGGTTTTAGTTTTAATGTTCAGAATCCTACAGAGTGAAAATCGATATTCATTTGATGATCTTGGATGAGCACCGGCCTATATCAAGGCCGACCTTTTTCGATGGGTGTTCAGAGAATTTACTGTATGAGGCAGGCCCTTAGTTGATGTATTCAGTCTTGCTCCCGGTACAGCCAGTAAAAAGTGCCTGTTCCGAAGACTCTTCCCATCAACACTGCACTGCAGCCAGTTGGAATAGGTCAAGAGAATCTGGCTTCTGATGGTTATAAAAGGCATTGAAATAATTTGGTGTGTTCAAAATTTGTGTAGCAGTTTTGATGTTAACCTCTGAATTTTGTCTCTTTTAAAATACTATGGTTCGTATGTAAACGACTGCTATACGTTCTTTGGACTTTTAAAGCAGTTTGACAATTTTGCAGTGCATTTTGAGATGCCATACTGGATCAATTATTCCCTGTATGGTGATGGAGGGGGGGGCGGGTAGATACTGTCATTGCTTCGTTATTCCTTGGCAAGCTACGTTCGGTATACATGCTTTGATGGAAATCCAAAACGTGACAGAGGTAATCCTTGCTGCTAGGAGGGTTCTGTGTTGAAGTTGTTTGTCTTTATAATGGAGAACACAATTGGATGGATTATCAGCCCAGTGATCCACAAAATGGACCTTCATTTAAAATAGATCATCCAAGCAGCAAAAGTCAGATATTTTTGTATCAAATTTTCTACTTTCTGTGCTTATTACTAACATGTAACAAACTGATACAGGTCTGTCATGTTAACAGCACGGTCTATTTGTTTCGTGAAAAATTAACTGAGGAAAATAACATCGCAGACGTAGGCTAAGTCCTTTTATTTGGTTAGACAACAGATAACAATGTTGCCGTAGGTGTTCAAACTCTATCCTGTGTTGCTGCATTTATGCTAACACAACTATATACTACAAAGTTGTCATTATTAAAATGTGTCCTTCTTTTCTGGTTTCAGTTTCTCTTTGACTTATTTGGTGTCAAGGAATTCTTACCAAGTGATTGGTTTACTAAGTGGTTGGCCACAGATGTTTGCTCACCTACAAGTGAAATCTTTTGTTCCAGTATCCTATTTATTATCTGTGGGTTTGATGTCAACAATTTGAATGAAGTAAGTACTTAATAAAGTCCCTATAACTGGAAAGAAAATGCTTTACATCACAGAGTCACTATATGTCAACAGTTTCAGTGTTTGGCTTGATTGAATTACATTCTTTGTATCCTTTGACATACCTTCATGTAGAAGGTTGGATTCACATTACTTGATTCTTGAAGCGCAATGAAAAGCATAAAATCTTCCTTAAATCATCGATATGATATTTCATTGACTCTCTTTCATCGGTTGATGACTAGAACATCTCCTGTTTTTTATGCTACCCTCTTCAACAATGACATATCTATCTTTTTCCGTCACAGACGAGGCTTCCAGTCTACCTGGCACACACGCCGTCTGGTACCTCAGTCCAGAATATGGTGCACTTTGCTCAGGTTGGTACTATAAACTTGACCCTTAATACACCACACCCCGGCCCACTCCCGCCCTCAGAAAGGTTCCGATGGTAGGGTAGGATGATCAAGCGTCTCTCATCCGTGGGATTTCAAATTTGCTGTAAGAGATAGGAGAGTTTGTTTTGGCATCTTGTGTGATTTGTTTTCATGTCTCGTGTGAAAGTCAAGTCTCATAGTTCAGTTTGGTAAAGGCTCAGCACAGAGATAAGTTGACTTAAGGAACTGTGTAAAAAGAGTTAAGCAAAAGCATTGCTTGATAGTACCAAAAATTGGATGGTAACCACTTTGGTCAGTTTACGTCACCATGGAAATTTCTGAACCATTGTCGCAATACTATGAATACCAAATGTGACCAAATGTGGCCAAAGTGGTAAAAAATTTCTTTGAAATTATGTTTTATGCTTTTTGAATTTTTTTTTAACATTTACCCACAACTAACAACTTTTCATGTCACCATAAACAGAGTA
The DNA here is from genome assembly GCA_020650975.1 of Apostichopus californicus. Lineage (NCBI taxonomy): Eukaryota > Metazoa > Echinodermata > Holothuroidea > Aspidochirotida > Stichopodidae > Apostichopus > Apostichopus californicus. Next base: position 19,601 of record JAIPMN010003519.1, on the reverse strand, counting down.
CTAACTATAAGTTATTCAGTTTGAAGATTTTTGAATAGGAAATATAACTTTTTGGATAAAATGTCATCAGAAAGCATTGCAGTAGTAGTGTAAGAGGAAGTGAGAGTGGGTGAGGTATTAGTTGCTTACATTCGGAAACTACTTCTATTTTAGCGCTAGCAGGTCACTTTGCGATGATCGGAATTGAGGGAACAAGGTCAGGCTGTAAAGTAACTGCATTTATGGACTATTTGTTTAAAGTATCTTTCATCTAAAGTGAAACCTTTTTGTTTGAGGGGTTCCTTTGTTATCAATTTAACGAGGACCATTCAGCGAATCTCTGTAATTCAGTTTGTTTTGAATTACATTTCGATTGCGTGGTGGTTCCGTGTGCTTCAAAACGAGATATTGTTTTGATTCCCTTTCTAAGTTAAATACATTATGAAACAAATTTTCTCTGCTTATCATAATATCATGAAGAGAAGTTCCTCTTAATGCTGTTAATGATAAATGGATTAATGGTTAACTCGTGATCCTCTCATAACCTCTCAAAATGAGTTTCGGCAAGCGGATAATACAATGTCACCTTCACCCAAAAAAAATCTCACAAAGTCCCATACAGTGGTTTCTCTGGGTGACAGTTCAGTGCTTTGGATTTTGTATGGTTGTTTTTAACTATCTCCATCCTGTGATTGCAGGGGTGTGCATACACAATCCTTTTAACCCATCAGGATGTTTCAAAGAGTTTGCTCCAAAATTTCTACACCTACAGGGTCAAAAACTGTATCGAGACTATGGTCAGGTATTGTTAAAAAAGAAAATAAAAGGAATAAAGAAAGAGATATGGTATCTAAATATTGCTTTAATTTCATGAATCTATCTGGCAACAACAGATTGAGTGACATCATCATGACAGATAGCTGGAGTTCATTTCAGGAAAGACAACAATATTAGACAGTTTACAACAAAATTGCACGTTTGATCAAGTCTAAAATTCAAAAGGCAAACCAATGATTTTTTTCTGCAGTATTTGTACCATGATGACATCACAGATCAATGAGATCATACACTGATATCCTTTTTGTTGATTTAGCTGCGCAATTTTTGCGATGCTAAAATATCTCTGAAACAAGAATATAGGGAAATGGAAATATCACAATAAATGAAATGTAGTTTAAATTTTCACAGAGAAGCACGGAATACCATTTTTCCTTGGTATCTGTCACATTTTTGCCAATGGCCAAATTATGACAAAGTAGTTCAGTTTAATTAAATTATAGAGGCTGCCCGCTGCTCGACTGAATGCTACCTCGACTGAACCTGAATATTTGTTTAACAAATCATAGATAATCTGGCAGCGTGGGTGTGTTTAAGACTACGACCGATCAAAAAATTGAGCAGTTTTAAGCCACATTGGCTTCAGTCGGGGGAAAGTCAACATGTAGCTGCTTCCTCACAGGCACTCGGCAGTGTGCAACACTGCATAGGTTGCCCATTTTCAATAAGTGTAACCATTCCGGGGGTTGGGGGTGGTGGGAATTATGTTGCATGTGACCTAAACAAGCCTTAGTTGTTCTCAGTAAAACGTTCTATGTGTAGAGTTGTCAATTGCTCAACTTTGTTGTGTGTTCTGGACTATCAAAACCTTGGTGGTTGTTGCGGTAGAGGTTGTGTTTGGTCATGGCAGCATGCGGCTGGCTTTACTGTCGACGGATTATCTTCCTCGATTATTGACACCGCAATAATTATTTAGAAAAACGACTCCTTTACTGATCTAAATTTTCTTCTCTCTGTGACAGATGGTTAACTCTGACCTGTTTCAGATGTACGACTACGGCTCCGTTGAGAAAAACAAGGCGCATTACAATGTGGTGAGTTTTTAATAAATGGCATAGATCTACTCATTCTGAACTATCGGCAAATTTGTCAATGAAATCGTTGCAAAAGTTTCATTTCTCTGGCCATTCAAGCAGTTTGCAATCTCTCCCTATTATGCATTAAAGTTTGCACTTAAAATCAGACCATAATTTTGTACCAGACGTCGTAGGAGTAGGGGTACAAAATCATGCTCTGTAGTAATCTTAGAAGTAAAAGTACAATTTCTTGATGATGAGTACAAAGTCAACAGTACCAGTAGTTGATTTTCATTATGTTCTAGTAAAGAGAAGGAGTATGTGCATGTAATAGATGAACTCTTTGCGTATATGTACGCGTACAGAAGATTGTACGCGAGAAAGAGTGGACACAATTTGAGTACCCAAATCTGGTTTGAAAAATTTCATTTACAATTGAAATTACAGCAGTCTTTTTATGTTTCTTGAGGCTCTTCATATAATGAGGCTGTTCTTGTCCTGTTGCCATGACATTAAAGGCATTGAAGACTCGCCCCAAACGGCGTGCCGCCATCTGAAAAAGTTAACTTTCTGTTGCTTGCAAATGACGTTTTCTTCTTGTTGCTACAAAATGCAGACAGTAATGAAAACGTGATACCATGTTATCTTTGATCTAGACCGGAGATGTCCATCGCTTTATTGTTTGTACACTGTGCTGTGGGTATTGATCGCAGCTGTATTTACTGACTATACACTAGTGTCTCATTACAGACGGTAGCAAGCTGTGTGTGTATTTTCTGGGATCGATGGTGGTGTCTAACACTTCTGTTACACCTCATTCGAAACTAGGTCAGATTACCGGCATTAGACTTTTCTTTTTGTGCCAGTCTTCACACCCTTTATTTCACCATGAGAACTTTCTCTTTTTAATCTTTTAACCCATCACCTGTAGACCGTGCCTCCCCAGTACTACCCAGAAAATATGACCACCCCAACGGCCATCTTTTCGGGCGGCATGGATTGGCTGGCCGATCCTGACGACGTCAAGGCGTTGGTCCCGAAGATTCAGCACCTGGTCGGGAACAACTTCATCGCCGAGTACGATCACTTAGATTTCATCTGGGGTCTGAGTGCAGCGGACAAAATATACAAACCGATCATCGAAAAAATCGGACTCACAGAGGCTGACGATAAACTGAGGTTTAATAAGAGGTGATGTCAGCTTGTAGTTAACTATGAGTGGCTAATATAAGAGGCATGAATATTCATAGAGTTATCATGTTCGATCTATCAAACTCAGAAACTATATATATTAATATATATATATATGCTTATCATAGAGTGACGCAGCTTAAACCTGGAATGGCAGAATTTCTTAAGTATTTCAGTAAAAGATGCATCAAGATATACATTCGCTAATTCCTGACATTTTGTCTTAAATAATTTTAAAAGGAACAGTGAGTTTGAATAATTAGAAAGAAAGCATAGACCAAATACCTATGTATAAGGATTTTTTGTTTCATTTTATTATTAAAACTTGAAAGTTTTACTGATGTACAGTTAGTAGTAAAAGAAGGTTAACCAAGCAGAGGGCAGCATTATTCTTGTAATATTGAGCCAAATAAGTGACCTTTAACTTAATGCATATTCAGCACCTGTAAAAAGATACGATTGTTGCCTAGAGGCAAATTTTAATGTAAGTTATGATGACCAAATATTTGGCTTGCCTGCAAACTTTCATTTTTATATGTCTTCATATGTATCATGTACAATATTCTTCTTCCACATGAGTTTATACGCTGGCTGAAACGGCAAAGGGTTTTAAAAATATTGACAGCAAGGCTATCTTTGTTTCAATTAATTATTAAATAAGTGTCGCTGATTGTAGGAACATTTTTGTACTGAGACTCATGTGTCACATTTGTAAAACTAAAAATTAAAAGATATATCAATGCTGTAATTTTGCATCTACAGTTATGTTGTAGCTTTGCTGATGAATAATGATAAAATAAGGTCATGTGAATAAGTACCTTTAATACCACCAAGTTTGTGTAAGGGATGATGGAATAGGGTCAAAATTAATTAAAATAAATTTAAGTGTTTGTCAAATGAAGAAATGCAGCCAAATTTCGATACAATTTGCGTTTCAAAAGTTTGTCTATATCTGGGATTTCTCATGTGAGAGGCGGTACAGGTTTGTGAACACTGGTGGGTGGGAGCATACCTGGGGTGGGTGGTGGGGGTGGGGCGGGTTCAGAGGGCATGGTTGCCTGGAAAAAGTTTGTTAAACATCCTAAGGTCAATCATACTAACAATAAATTAGATAAAAATGCAATGTTAAATAGGCAGAAGAACATTTATTCATTGTTATGATTTAGTGTTCAGAGCCAATTATTCAATGTTAAATGATGGCATGGGTTAGAAAAGGTGGATTGAGACCATTACATCTTTGACTCCTTCTCTGAAACGGTGGGGCAGCGATGTTGGTAATAGGTTTGCGAGGTCAGCTCACAGAATGAATACAAGGGTAAGCTCTTGGGTTACAGATGTTATATCTGAATTCCTGGGTGTAGTCCTGATTGTAAATGGTGAGACTACTGTGAACAATTCATTGGATGTCAACAACAATGCACCTCACATCATATTCACTTGTTTTGTTTCCCTTGAGCTAGTAACCGGTTTGTTTGTTTCAAACGAAGTGTTAGGAAGTTTTTAATCTATCACCGAAACTGCAGATCAGTGGGTGAGTCGAAGTACTCTACAACAGGTACAATTTTAACCTTCGTTAAGTTTGTCCGTCCTCATTTTAGAGCTTTGATTGAAATTTACAACATGAGTTGCATCTCTGTGTTTTAAAAATTTAATTCACAAAAAGAAGGGCAGGGGGAAGGGGGGAGGAGGGGTGGAGGATATGGTGTGGGAGGTAGAGAAGGAGGGACATTGGTACAGAAGCCTTTCTGGAGCAGCAGCACCACATATTTCTCGGGGTCAGGTAGTGTTGCATTTATCCTGAGGTGCAGTATTAACTTCGTGAGGAGAAATGTAAGGAAGGGTGGAGGGGCTGGGGGAAGGAGGAGGGGGGAAGGTGGAGGGGGGAGGAGCTGCAACATACATATTTGAAGTCAAGGGCAAATGGTGTTGAAGGTCAGCCTGAGGGCAATTTGAGGACTAATATAAAAACAGATTAATATTAAATTACGCCTTGTACCGGGGAGATATGTAGCATATCATTTTAAAGGAGAATTTCTTGAAAACTGGAAAACTATAGAAACATAACTATAACTCAAATTTTTCTTCTTTGACTATGACATATATGGAGATCTTCTGCCCAACGATATCATATATGCATGCCTATATGTCTTCCAAAGTGACAGGGGTGTGAAATTATTTGTAACCTTTAAAAATTGATAAACCTTTGTAGTTTTGTAAACATTTAAACATTTTGCGGATGTTTTAATTGTTTTGTTATTTTATTCTTTCATTTTCATCATGATTAAATACTTTGTGACCATTGGTCCAAGACGTTTAGCAAATTTCAGGTTGTATTTATGGGGAAATATCATGTCAGATTTGGCTAATCATTTTATCTGACGTTAGAACAGCAAACTGTCTGTGTAAATATATATGCTAAAATTCAGAAACATTAAAAAATATAGAAATAAAATAATTGTGCTAACAGACTGCTTCTCTACTTTGAAAAGTCAGTGTGAGTGAATTTCTGAAAGTTAGAGGGCTTTGAAGATTTAATTATTAGGAGGATGTTCTCTGAACGGAAAATGGAGGTAAATGGATCAAGAAGGGGAACGTGGAACAAATGGGACAGACAAGTTTAATTAGAAACATGGAAGAGAGCGAGAAAGGGGAAATTTATTTAATTTCCTGAATGATTTATGTAGGGGCTGAACCTATATGGTAGATCCATAGGTGAATGAAGGGTTCTATAAAGAAGGGTGAAACTGACACATACATGCAGAAGGGGGGGGGGGGCGGTGGGGGGAGATCTGGGGGTCGTTTTTCACAGTAAAGAATTAAAGATTTAGACATGAAATGGTACATTCTGAGGCATATTTAGACCATAAATTATATCTATAATTAGCTCAAAATGCAAGATTGTGCCAATAAATATTCTTGATATTTTGTGTGTGGCTGCAAAGTTTGTGTATGCCTCTTTGTGTAGTGCTCTGATACTTCCCCGGCTGTATGTAGAAAAACCTCTCCCGACTGAATAATTCTTCCTGTGACTGACACTGGAGGGTTTAACCCCCCCCCCCCTCCCTTTTGCACACACCACTGCAACTGTGAGCCCCATGTTTAACCTTATCCTAAATTGCAAGTGTAAATACTATCATAAACTTTTTAACATTTTTCATGAGTGATTGATACTATTTTCTAAAGTACACCATGTGCACAAAAAAAATAGCAAAATTTAATACCCTAAGAAATCATTTCATTTTAATTTTTCTTTGATATGCTGCATATAATGAATAAAGAAATTTTTTTTTTGGCCATACATGTGAAAATAGCTTCTGCATATGATCAACTTTGCCAAATAAATTGACCAGACGATAACATTTTTATGATTTAACAGCCATTTTGTGAGAGATGAGTTATCCTCAGTGTCTCATGTTGCTGCAAAGATGATGTGTACTTTACCAAATTGACCTTCCATCCAATTGGCTTGAAACAAAGAGCACTGAAAATGCTAACATACTGTTGTGAAATATAATTTCAATATTTTTGAAATGATACCTCGTACCTCACTTTGTGCAATACCAATAATGAGGTTTAAACGTGTGGGACTCTTCATGGATGCAAATGTTTTCTTAAGATTTTTTCCGACTCTAATAGCAATTCTGGTAAAATTTTAAAAGTGTTATAAATTTTTGTCATAGTGTATTGTAACAGTAGAAACATGTTTGGACAATGGATGAGTGAGTGTTATGTAAGTTCAAACAATGTTACACAGCTATAGTGGGTTGAACGTCCTAAATTTGTTCGTTTTGAAAAATGTTTCGTATTGATATCACACGTAACAAATTGATGCTTCAAAAAGGGATATAAAAAAATATGTCATTTCAAATGCTTTCTCAATATTTTAGAAGCACATCCTGTGCTTTTGAAACTGGCTTGTGTAAGTTTTCTTTAAGGAGCCGAGTATTAGATGGTTGTAGGCTTAGGCAACTTATGATAAATATGAAGTCAAGTACATGTAAACAATAAGATTTACAGTTTCCACACAAGTGTATCTTGAATCTTTAGTTTTCTGATCCAAGTTGTGAAATCCGCCATCAGTGCTAAGGACACAATGTTTTGGGACTCGAGTGGAGTGGATTTCCATGGAGTGGCTTTTACAATCTCTTTTCCGCTGTTACTTATTTTTTACGTATCAATGGTCTCTCTATGCAAGACTATGTTTCCTGTAAAGTAACATATTCGAGTGTAAATATAAATATGTAGCAGTTTTATTGTACTATAAAATTATTCAAAATATACTTTAAAATTTGGTACTGATTTGTCTGTGTTTGTCATCATTTTCTGTCTCAGCTGGCATAATTACTGTAAATATTAACAAATCCATCTTTTCATTACGAGTTTAACCTGGTTTGCCCGCGATCGGTTGATACCCGGAAGTAAAAACTGCGATTTTCAGGGTATCATGTGATCTACAAAGGAACCAAAGGTGTCTCCCTTATCTTACTCCTCAAGCTCTTTTTGTGAGACTTTATTCCTGCTGCAGCTGCTCTTCGTGAGCTAAGATTAGGAAGACAGCTGTGGTTACTTCCTAGATCATGTAAAACCTGGAAAATCACCATGTTTTTTTCCGGGTATAAACCAAGCAAGGGCTAACCAGGTTGAACTTGTAATGTTGGTTTTGTGAATACTTATTTGTTGCACCTTTGGATAAGAAGCAAGGATCATGAACACCAAGAATCATGTACAAGGAAAGCTAGCTCTTTTTTTCCTCATGTGCATGCTATGGTCGGGTGAGGCAAGGATTTAATGGGTGACTTCTTAGTTTTGTGAGGGGGGCTTCAGGGTCTTATGGGGTGTCTTCAGGGTAGCTTGTGTATTTTTTGGGTTATGAAACTCTGTAGGGTATTATGGTTAAAGGCCACGAGACGGAAGGTCCGCGAGACCGAAATTAAATAAGGTCAGCGACACCGAAGGTCTTCGAGACCGAAACTATTACTAGGCTTAGCCTATAATAGTGGTAAGACAAATATTACTACCGGTAATATTACATTGATAAAGCGCGTAATTATAAAAAGTTTACAGCCATATCTTTTCAAAGTGGATACCAGTGACTTGCGCAAGGGGGCTGGGCGGCTTGCATTGATACTAGGCCTCCACCAGTGGCGTAACCAGAGGGAGTTGCAGGGGGCAAAAGCCCCCGCTCTCAAAAGTCTCGCCCCCCCCCACACTGCTGCCCCAAATGAAATTTTAGAATACAATATAAATTAATAATTAGATATAGCGATACCCTATTTTCAACAAAATTGCCCCCTTTGTCAATCTCTTTGACCCCCTCTGAAGCCCCTCTAATGACTAAGTCTAGTTATACGCCTATCAATGGACCATCCATAGACCATCTTTCTCGCGGACCATCGGTCTCGCGGACCTTCAGTCTTACTGTATTACTGTATTTTGGTGTTGTTACTGTGAATGTTTTGAGGATTTCATGTCCTCACATTATTTATGGGCATCTCGAGGGATCTTATACAGGTGTATTCAGGGAGTTTAAGGGTGTCTTGTATAATTTCAGGACATAAGTGGACATAGTTGTAGGACCCTGAGAATATGTGTCTGAAGGGGTTTTATGGGTGTCAGCCAGATATTATGAGGGCTAAATTGGTATCTTTCGTCAGTGCTTTCAGGGTCTTTGGAGGTGTAATCAAGGTCTCATTGGTGTGTTTAGGGATTTTATGGGTGTCTTCAGGTTTGTTGGAGTGTTTAATCCAAAAAGAGTGTCTTTAGGGCATAAAGGATGTCTTCATGAATTGAAGAGTGTCATCTGGGCATAAATTACCACTTTTTCATGGCAGTAAGGATGTCTTCAGTGTATAAAGGATGTCTTCATGGAAGACAAGATGTCCTCAGGGTATAAAGCAAGTCTTCATGGCAGAACTTGAAGGGTGTCATTGGGGTACAAAGGGTGTCGTCATGGCAGGAAGGGTGTCCTCAGGGTACAAAGGGGGTGGATCATGGCAGAAAGAATGTCCTCAGGGTTCAAAGGATGTCTTCATAGCAGAAAAGGATGTCCTTTCAGTACAAAGGGTGTCTTCAGAGTAGTTAGCATAAGCCTTCAGTACATTAATGAGTGTAATTCAGACATCATGATGTCCTCTAGGTATCATTTAATAAAGAAAAGAGAGCTTTTGCTAATAGCATGACAGGGAAAATGAAAGTCACCCCTGCAAAAGATTTATTAGTGCTAAATGTTATACAAATATATATATATATGTAATAGTATTGCCTGGGATAAAAGAACTCTTCACAATGTGACAAAGGAAAATAAACAAAAAAGAGAAAGGACGAAAAACTTAGCAAAGCATATTAAAAGCGTACTCAAACTAAATTGAGGATGGGTAATTGGGGAGGGTATTATTATTGCTTTTTTTTGGGGGGGGGGGGGGGGTTGGGGCAAAAT
>JAIPMN010003519.1:0-10132 GCA_020650975.1 Apostichopus californicus | reverse complement strand
AAATGGAGGATGGAAAATTGGGGAGGGTATTATTATTGCTTTTTTTTTGGGGGGGGGGGGGGGTTGGGGCAAAATGAGACTCAAATTTAGTGGTTATTATTATCAACATAACAGGGAGGTTCACCCTCACCCCTCCCTGTCCCGCCTGTCTCCCACTTACCACTCCCTGTTGTTGGAACCTGCAGCCTCCTCTCCATCCATTATATTTGGATTAGTATTTGTGTTCAGACAATTTTGAAAATGTACATATTACCAGATCTTTCCTATAGCTGAGGTGTAGCTCTTACTACTGAACTTGATTATAGTGTACTGTTGCCATAGGGATCTCATATATCAGATGATTAAGTGAAAACAAAAAAATAATAAAATATCAATGATTGCATATATTTGACTGTAATATAAGTCAACCGACAAATTCACAATTACATACAAAATATATTAATCATGAATATTAAAACTGCATGTTTATAGTATTGCATCACACACTCTATAAAACTACAAAATAATTTATATAATTGGCAAAAGCTGATTTCAAAGAATTATCTCTAAAAAGTAAGAATACAACAATACTGTAAGAACATAAGTGACAACTTAGAAATTTTAATTCTTCTACATGGAATAGTCATTTTATACTACCACTCAACTATACTGAAGAAACAGACTGCATCTCACTTTTATTTGCATATATGCCAATATAATATCACCTTGATTGCAAAAAAAAAAGGAAAAAAAAAAGATACCACTTTCTACCAATTTAACACCTTGACAGAAAGCTTAGCATATATTTTGTCACACTCAGTGCAATAGCAAAGCAATGCACCCTGCACTGACCTGCACAACACCCTGGTCCCTCTTCAGTCCCATCCTCACCCTCCTTCAATATCGTCTCCCTACCACATATAACCTCCGAGAGGAAACTTGACATCCCCTCATCATCACCATCACCATCACCATCACCATCACCATCACCATCACCATCACCATCACCATCACCATCACCATCACCATCATCATCATCATCATCATCATCATCATCATCATCATCATCATCATCATCATCATCATCATCATCATCATCATCATCATCATCAGCATCATCATCATCATCTTCGAGCTGTATTTGATAATGGACAGCATATCACTCATCCGTAACACCATCCTTCCGCTCCACCCCCTCCAACCATATCCTTAATTCTTTCTCTCTTGCTAATGATCACAGTCAACCCATAAGGTACTGTACTAGGCATTGCATCCCTACTACAATCCCTTATGATTAATGGATGACCAATGTCAAAGCAACTTTTATTTCTATATAAATAAACACTTGCAATTCGCTCTCTCTTGCTATTGATCACAGTCAACCCATAAGGTACTGCACTAGGCATTGCATCCCTACTGCAATCCCTTATGATTAATGGATGACCAATGTCAAAGCAACTTTTATTTCTATATAAATAAACACTTGCAATTCTCTGTCTCTCTTGCTATTGATCACAGTCAACCCATAAGGTACTGTACTAGGCATTGCATCCCTACCACAATCCCTTATGATCAATGGATGACCCATGTCAAAGCAACTTTATATTACTATATAATATATATATACACTTGTAGAAAAATATTAAAAAACATGGTTATTGCAAGTCTATTTCAGACATGGCACGCAAGGCAATTGGCAAGATAGCCGGGTGATTGCAAGATCTAGCAATTTCGTACACTACAACTTTGACCACTAATAAACTTCTGTAGTTGTATACAGTAGGTGGAGCTCAAAGTCATGTTAACCCATCCACATTGAGAGAGCTCTCTCCATTATGTCAATGCTAACGTATGGTTCTTATAAGTCAACATAACCTTGTTAATTTATATTTGTCTGGCAAGAACTATAATACTGAATGCTTTACTTCAACTTCCCCAAATTGTTGTTATAAAGAATTGAGTTTTAAATGAAGTGAGGGAAGAACCCTGTATAGAAACCTGATATCAGGTCATATATTTAAGGAATTCTTTTGTCTGGTTTTGCCCCTTAGACAACCAGGTCAACATTAGCTGTCTGAAACGCCAAATTGGTTGCCCGAAAAGAATTGGAGCAAAACGTAAACAAAGAATGACCAATGTGTACACTGTTGGACAGATGTGTACAGTAGGTTCTAAGGTGAATAGAACAATATGATAGTTTTGGGCCAGCAAAACTCCCATTTTGGTGGATCATACTAGGTATGGAAGGGAAACCAATTTATTATTTTACCTACAGTATCTGGGGAAATTTAGTTACAATGTAATCTCAAGTTGATGTTAACCACAAGTCCTACGCTAGACCACCACAATTTTAGCTTATTTCGGTTGTCCGAACAGGAATAGGAATAGGTACGTCTTGGCCGATGATCTGACTCCCTTTAAAATTTGCCGTCACATGATGCGAAGAATACTAGTCTATGACATTAATTGAAAGCTATGCAAAAGGACTGAACTTTGCATAAATTGATCCTGATGTACTTTCATGCATACAAATGAAAATTCTTCTGAGACTTCTTTTGAAAGTAAATTTTTTGCTCAGAGAAAAAGAAAAATTTAAATTCTTTTAATCTTGCTCAGTATTTCAGTAGTCTTTAAAGTTTGCAAAAGCTGACTTATGGAATTTACATACCTTGATGCTATTAGTTTTACACAGTATGTTTTAAAGTAAAGTAGAAAACTGTGGAAGCATTCCATAAGTGCACCTTATTGAACACCTCACATTCGTGTACCACGTGACTGATTGTTGGAAGAAAGCAGTGTGCCAGGGCTGACTTAAATTGATACCTACCAAAAACCAGTCCCGAGATAATCTTTGAAGTAACTACCTTTGCCGAATTCAACAAGATAGAATGAATTCTTTTAATATTTATTCTCATTCATTTACGATCTCATTTTTTCACCACGCGACACATTTACTGGTGTACATTACGAATTTCATAGTTACGGTAAAAATAACTAATTAGCAAACCTTTTGTAGAAAAATAATACGATTCGAGCCGATCTTCGCTGGAAAGAAAGAAAGCCATCCGACCAACGGGTGGTTAGGACTTGGTCCAGAGACTGATGGGAAGGCCATGTCACTGTGGAAATCTGCAATCACTCGGAACCCAGAGGTATAAGAAACGGCTTCTCTGAAGAGACCATTATGAGGGCCACTTTCGTTGTCAATGAACAAAACAAAGGTTCCCGGAGATATTGCCCTCAAAAATGGAAATCGGAGATGAGCAGGTCGTTTGCATACGAAAGCTGATATTGAAGATATGACTTTGGTGAGAGTCACCAGATGGGCCCTTCTTATCTTCGCTGCGATCTCTTCTGGCACGTCGCTCTCCGAGGTTAAATCGTAAGTCATGTAATCGATATTCTTAATATTCAAGTCGCTGGTCCTTTCGTGCAGACTCGTCCAGGTGTCGCCCCATTCGCCGCATTTGTCGATTACCGTTCCCTGTACGTCGCTCGTAATGTTCAACGTTTTCAAGAACAGAGCAAACCCTAGGATGTCGGTGGCTGGTCCGCCACCGATGGCGCACACGTCAAACGTACGGACGTACTGCCACGAAACGAAATTTTGGGTGAACTTTGTCATCTCGACTAACGCTGTGTGAACGAGATGGCTGTGTCTCATGAGGAAGACGTAGACATAGGCCCACCTCACAGGATTATCACCAAAGTCCGGTCGTTCGTTTTGCCTCGGCAAGTTGACATTGTAGCTGTCTACGATCCTTTTCAAGAGCTCTTTGAACGGTATGGTAACATGATTCCTTATGATGAGTGGCATGATGATGTCACGCTCAATCTCATCCAGAAGGTGACGTAGGTAGCCCGCTGACTCGTCATACCCAGGAGGCTTGACGAGGATTGGGGGTGGTGGATGGACTGGTGGTGGGTATGGTAGGTAGCTGATGGAGAAGTACAATACAGTTGAAATTAATTATAAGCTTTTATCAAGTTACAAGCCTTTGTGCTGTTAACCTTAAACTAATATGCATCATCATGCTGAATACTGTAAGCAAAATTATCTTCATTTTTCATTCACAAAGCATAACATCCAATTGAATATTGAAATACATACTGCATATTCATAAAAGTGATCCCTTTTGTTTGCGTTGCACCTTTTGTTTTCGGGCAGTTTTCGTGAAGCAATTTGTCCATTTTTATAGCATTTAACGTTTGCAATTTAATCGATACCAGCTATTTTGGGATTCATTCAATCTGCAGCTCTGTTGTAGAGACCGAGTGGAAAAACTCAAAGAACAAAAAAGACAACTGCACACTCTGGGGTTCTGTGCTACTCTGCTGTATTTTCTATCACACTATTTACAAGAACCTGATGACCAGTCTGACAGATGCTGGTCATCAGTGTTTCAACCAATCAAAATGATAATACAAAAATAGTAACCAATCAAAACTTATGAGTCTTTTAAATGCAGGAAGGTCCACCATAGAAACAACTATAAAGAAAACAATACCTAAGGCATTCATACAGGACTGTAAGGTATTTTAATACCTACAGGTAAGTAACAATGACCCTCTACTAGAATATATATGCAAGGTATGTGTTTACAGGTAAGTACTGTACCTATCACTAATAATTACTATGATTGGAATGTACTGGCATGCAACACATGTGAAAGGGTTGAATGGTGGAAACTAGAGAACTAGACTATGATCTCTACACTGTTGCTTGCTATGTTTCTAATAGGGCTCACCAAATCATGATCAAAAAATGAAAAGGAAAAGAGAAAAAAAATTGTGCTTATGCAGCCTCACATTGGCATGAAGGACACACAACAACAACTCAACATGAATTAACACTAACATATTTAGTGCTGCACTGTGGAGCTGGCACCATCATATGTGAAGCCTTTAAAGGGTGTGAAGACTCGTGCAAAAAGAAACGTCTAATGCTGGTAATCTGACCTAGTTTCGAATGAGGTGTAACAGAAGTGTTAGACACCACCATCGATCCCTGAAAATACACACACAACTTGCTACCGTCGGTCCAACTCCTAGTGTACAGTCAGATACATGCGGTCAATACCCACAGCACAGTGTATAAACGATACAGCGATGGACATCTCAGGTCCAGCTAAAGATAACACAGTATCACTTTTCATTACTGTCTGCATTTTGTAGCGACACAAACAAAACGTCACTTGCAAGCAACAGAAAGTTAACTTTTTCAGATGGCCGCACGCGATTTGGGGCGAGTCTTCAATGCCTTTAAGTGTGTTTAGTTCTAGGCCTATATTACATATTTCATGTAGCCAGCTAGGTCCTTGTTGATGTGTATCTTTAGATATGTACTGTCATTTGAAAAAAAGAGAGAGGAAACTAGCTACATAGGCTAGGCCTAATTGGTTGCTCACCTCATGTCAACACTCCACTGCAGTGGGTAACCTATGTATTATCAAATAAAATTGATGAAGTTAAACCGTCGCCTTCAAAATAAACTGTCACCTTCAGAATCGGTTTATGTTAGTGATATTATTACTTATTTGTTCGCCGATACAGTATGCGTGAGCTCCTATATGCTAGTCTATATGCCCATATTGATTGTAACACATTCGCGAAGCGCCTGACATACTCCCCATTGGAAATCCCCCATTTCAAATTATCCCCAAGAATTAAACAATGCCAAATCGCCCTTGGTGTTCAGATAGTATTGTTTTGATACAGCTGGTACTGGTAGTCACATGTGTAACGGGGTTTTCAGGTTAGTTTCCCTCATTGACCTCTACACATCAGTGGTTCTCCATCGGCTCACAAAAATAATATCAATATTGAACTTGCTTCAAGTCGGCTGCTAGTTCGCGGGGTATTCAATCTAGCCGATGTCATATTGAGGTGATCAAGAGAATTTCTCATCATATTTTCAATAAATCAAAATGCTTTGATCATTCATTTTCCACTCTCTATCGTATTCTCAGATACAATGTTTCAGCTACAGAAACTGAGATAACCAAATTTACTGCTCCTGAACTCGTCGCGTTAGCAAGGTATTTCTTACCTATATATATTTGGTCACCTGGTCCAAAAGACGCGTTACTTGTATTGTACTGTACTTGAGTTGAGCATGAGACGGTCACGCAATTGTAAGCGCACGAACCCACATAAATGCAACACAGCACAAGCCTAGTAACGCGAGAAAAGGAGGCTGAAATAATTGAATTTCCCGTCTGGACTCTTTATCAAATTACCGTATATCTCGTTCTTGTGTAGTTAGAACTGATTGCTGTGCGTTCGATATATCTTCCATATAAACAATCTATCCTACCTTGCGTTAGTTCTAAGGCCTAACTTCATGTGATTTATATTGTGAAGTTCGGATAATCATAGACTAGGCCTACCCAGTAACGATGGGTCGCACGGTTACCCTGGCAGCATGTACGCTAAATCAATGGGCCATGGACTTCGAAGGCAATCTCACAAGAATTCTAAAGAGTAAGTTTAGTAAGAAAAGTAAGTTGGGCCTATCGCTCACGAGGAAGCCAGTGGCATAAACAAATATTACATTTTAGACCAGGCTTTCAAACAATTAGCTTTGAAGTTTGAGTTTGACTCTTGACAAACTATTTTAAAGGATAAGTAGCCTAGTGTTTGGGGTAACATCTTGGGTCCTAGGCCTATAACAGTTGCCCTTGGTTCATAAAGCCAAGTAGCCTCTATTGGGTGGCATTTAAGGGCCTCCAGAGGCTCAGTTTTGTTACTTAATCTAGCATGGTGGGTTAAAGTCCAATAATAAATAATGGAAAAGAGCAAAGAAATTAAGGGCTTAGCCTAGCAGTAAAGGGATTGAAACCATGGTTTCAAGCCCAGTGCTCTACTGAGCTATCCAGCCCATAGTTGGGGATCCTATATATTATATAGGCCTAGCCTATTGTTTTTGCGGGGGGCTCCAGTCAGAATCCACAGAACAGTACCTTGCATACTGTGTGGCAAGAGATAGCAACATACAATAGTATGCCCAAGTTTCATTCGATGCAGTCCAGAGAGTGACAGGGAGCCCATTTTATAGTTGTTTTATGAATGCATCTGACAACAATAGAATTCACAATGTCATCAGGGCAATTTATCCGAAAATGCTTGTCTTTATTTTCATATTTACTCGCAAATTCATAAATAATATTTCTACCAAAACGTTGCATTTTGTTGAAATTCTAAATAGATTCAAGAGTGTTATAAGAGGGTAATAAAGGTTTTGAACAAAACATGTGGTGATGACATCACAGACCACCTTCTGTGATCACATCCATAAAACAATCAAGGTTTTAGTCAGTCAAAGTAGTCTTCATTCAATCAGCCATTTCTTTAGTTAGGAAAATGATATTAATATGGGCTTTTCAACATATAGTGACGAGTATTTTTCTCTTGAAGATTAATGTTATATATTGACAGTCATATCCCTGTAAGACATTGACCAAATCTACCATCAAATAGTTTTCTCTCAAGTCTACATCATCCTATACAGTAGCTTTCATGATCTGCAGTGCTAACTTTGTTTAATTTTTTTTGACAAAAATTTATCACATCTTGAGGTTTTTCCTTAGTGGTATGTATCATGGCACAGTCCAAATACAATTACCTCAACCTTTGTATCCATGGGCAAGATTATAATTGAAATCTTGGTTCAGTGGGTTTTTCTCAATACTAAATTAAATTACTGTTAACTTCCTGTAAAATAAAAAGTTACCAATTGCCTGCATCCTGTCACATCGGAGCAGTTCTTTAGTTGTCTCGAAAGATGCAAAGAAAAAACATGAAACCACTTTGTGAATCCAAATGTTGCCCATATAGTACAGTACTTGGCTCAGTGTCACGGAGTGGAAGTGATACTAAACTAATGGTTACTGTACTAGAATGAAAAGTGTCTAGGAGACCACAGACAAAAACAATGGGGAATAAAGATTGTTAATTTCTACAATTTATAAACTTATTTTGTGTAAGACTTGTTAGACTCGTTAAAATTACCAAATTTAATGCAAACAGCTGGGTTTTATTAAACCTGATCAAAAATAAACTGGCTTTTAGCTTAAAGTATAATGTTGACACAGACCTATTATACAATATGTACATGAAGGTATTATTTATGATTATCATTTAATGATAAATGGATATATACTCTGTATTTGAATTTGGAAATTGTTTTAATTTATTTCAGGTATTGAGATAGCTAAAGAGAAAGGAGCAAGCTACAGACTTGGACCAGAATTGGAAATATGGTAATTAAAATGTTTTAAAGATTTAACAGTTCTAGACATATTTAGCCCCGTCTAGATTTTTCAGTGAGCTCTGTGAATATGAAGTGTGCAGTGGTTGTCTTGTTGTACCTATCTCTTTATGTACCTATGTAGTCTTTATGTCATCAGGAATTTGGGCAAACATGGCGGAATGTCAAAGTAGAGTTCCCAAGTTGAGTGTACAAGATATTTGTTCAGAGAGTAAACCTGGCAGGTGTGTAAATTTTCGCAGCTCCTGGAACCGCCAATTAGCGTCCCCATCCGAAGGACGACTGTGTATCTCAGCATTTGACCACTTTCTCAAATACTGAGGGAGGTGAAGGCACCCAGTTTATCATCACTGCAGTGCAGCTACCATATGGTGAACAAAGTTGTTATGAAACCATTGGCAGAACAGAACTAAGCCCCAATTTCTTAAACCAGAAATACCAAATTCAAGGAAGACACTGCTCGACACTACTGCTAAGTGCTCAGCAAGTTTGAATAGGATGAGAGAATCTGGTTCCTAATGACATAAAGATCTTAATAAAGAGAGGTGGCATCTTAACAAGAAAAGATATTTGCTTTAAGTTGACTCGAACTTTAATGAGACATCAGGTTACTAGCTCATTGCTCTACCATCTGAGTCATCTGACTAGATACTACTACTTGATACAGTAGTACAATCTGTAACTGGTTACACTACTGTAACTTGATACACTAACTGTAACTTGATACACTAACTGTAACTTGATACACTACTGTAACTTGCTACACTACTGTAACTTGCTACACTGCTGTAACTTGCTACACTACTGTAACTTGTTACACTTACTGTACCTTGATACACTAACTGTAACTTGATTCACTAAGTATGTAACTTGACAGATTTGTTCGATACTACAACTAACACAAGTGCAATACAGTTACTGAGTTTGCTGATATGTGTACCAGGCTCCAGAAATTGCATTATTACTGTTTGTTACAGAATGTAAAAAAGAATTTTTGTCTTAGTTATAGTTACTTAACGGCCATGTTTTGTGATTTTCTTTGTATTTTCAGTGGATATGGATGCAGCGACCACTTCTATGAATCCGACACATGCCTTCACTCCTGGCAAGTCCTGGCTGAGCTTCTCAAATCTCCTGTCACCAGGGAGATCATTTGTGACGTTGGAATGTGAGTGTAGGAATTCTAGTTAGACTCCACATCTCTGTAGACAGAGACAATGTTTACCTGAATCACACCACTTAATGATTGTGCAGAACACACATTGTGCTGTACCTTCATTTAACACAACTTGAAAATTTTCAGTTTATTTCCTTCTTTTGAAAATATTCCAACTTTGTGAGCTCAACTGAATAGGATAAGCAACATCCAATACAGACGATTCCAAAAAGATGATGGATAAACTATTGTGGAAATGTGCAGGAAATTCTGTTTTTCGACAATTCCCCCCTCATCTCTACCCCCCACCCCCCTGCTAATGAAGTCTTGACCTACTGTACCTATGGGTGTAGTATTGATCGAACAGGTTTCACTGATATAATGACCAACATGAAATGAAAAAAGAGCAATTACATATATCTGCGGTATAAAGAGAAGTTTATAGAATTTAGAATTAATCATTGATCATCGTTTTGGGCTCCACATTACAATGAGTCAATATATTTCTATAATGTGTGCCCAGAATAAGAAACTATTATTAATAAACATAACGTGTTTCTCGATCCTTTCAAAAAGAAGATTTGCTTTTTCAGACTGGAATTGCAAGTGGAATGTTGTGCAGATTGGAGCCATTCCAGTTCCTTCTTTACTTTGAATTAAATGCAGCACATGCATTCTGTGGTTCGAAAACGCAAATTAATTAGTAAAGAAACCCGACACTTGATTAG
>JAIPMN010003517.1:9719-26565 GCA_020650975.1 Apostichopus californicus | reverse complement strand
GTCAATATGGAATTGTAACATGCTGATATCGAATTGTAACATGTTGATATCGAATTGGACACTTCACTTTCTTTTTCGACATTTATGGAACGTTTGGCTCTCCGTAAGACACAGTATGTCTCAATGTACAGTTGGATGACAATCAGAAGGTATCATTTAAAAATAACTGCAACTACATCATCCATTGTACAGCTATCATAAAGATGTTGTGAGCTTGGTAATTTCTTCTACCATGGAAAAAAAAAAATCTGATATTAAAGATGGTTACAAATAAAGCACATCGATGCAACAATAACTTTAAATATATATTTTGTGCTGATGAAATTTGTGCATTTATTAGGTTCAATGAGAGAAAACATTTTTTTTTTAATATCTCAGAGAGCATTTCCACAACACCATTTGAGAGCTATTGAGCATGGTAGCAAGTGCATCAACACAAATAATTCTTTTGTTTAGCCCCCCCCCCCCCCCCCCTTAAACAATTACAGAAAATAGGAACAGGGAAACAACAAAGCAAAATTATGGAAACCACCATTTCTTAACTTATTCTACTAACTCCGCTGAACAGCATAGCCAAAAAATAACCTCTGACTAACCCAATTCTTATACATTCAATGAAATCAAGTTTTTTTTTTTTTTTTTTAATTGCATAATTGCATAATTCAAATCAAGTGATTACAATAAGGGGAAAGACCCCTGATAGTCATTGTTTTAATTAACTACTTTAAAAAAAAAACCATATGGATTGCAGTATCTTCACACCCAGTTGTGACAATTTTTTCTATACTGTAGTGTCATGTCCCGCTTCAGAGCACTCGTACTGTCAGTACGAGCAGTATGAATATCATGTTTCTATCAGATCAAGGTTAGGAACTGTTTGTACTGACAATACCAGTGCTTTGAGAGCATGATATTGGAGTACAGTTTAGAGAGGTATTAGCAGTAGGAAATTGTCCCAACTGGCTGATCCTCACAAATAATTAATGAATATGCATGATTTACTTACCAGGATGCCAGGATTTCCCCCCTTTAATAGTGTGTGTAGATGACCAAGGAACTAGACATTCATTAGGAATTTGATACCATCTACTTGTACATAAAGTCAACGTTTGACCTTTGACTGTTCCCCCCCCCCTATCTTATATAATCAAGTGTGGAGTCACTAGTAGAGAGTATACCAGTGAGTGGAGGGTAGAGGTTGAGGAATACTGACACCATTTCTTCTCATTTTGGGGACACCCTTGCTACCCGACTTTTACAAATGTGATCAGAACTACTACCAGTGACCCTGATTACGGTACACCATAGTACATTGTAAACGGATGCGTATATACAACTAGAGCACCAATGGTGCAGAAGCTCATACCTATTCGAGCTTAAAAATGTAGGGCCCACAAAACTTTATGGCCCACCATAATTCAGATTCCACCAATTTTGGGCCCATGAGGCCAAACAGTTTTAGGTTCAAAGACAATTTTGAGCTCCCCCCCCTGTTCCCCCTCCATGAACAAGGCGGTTCTCAAACCTCTAGTCTCGCCTAGTCAGCAACAGTGTGTTAGGGTTAATACCAAATATAAAGTTATTTGCAGGCAGTATTGTACACTGTTAAGCAGGACTCTTAGCCAGTAATAGATTCCATTAGAAGACTACACATGTATGGTTCCCAGGCAGTTTGGTTTAGGTTTATAACAATCTGGCCCTTTTCAACAGTAAAGGTCATCATATAGAGCCACCCAAGGCTTTATATACCAGTTAGGGAGACTGGATATAGATGTCATCTTAATTATTCAAAATTTTCACNNCCCCCCCCCCCGTCCGTAATCCTGGCCACGCCACTGGCTATAATTCCTATTTTTCCCCTTTAAATCCTATTTTACCCACTCTCTCAAACAATACCACTGAACTTTCTCCCCTCTACCTGAGCAGACATAACTTCACAAGTACTCCTTCCCAAAATTTTGGCTGGCTGCCTACATACCTCAGACTCAAAGACTTCTAAGAATCGGCAAGTGCTGATTGGCTATAGGGCTCTCATGCTTACAGTTCAACAGTTAATAACAACTCCCAATCCTGCTTTAATTCCACTAACAGCCTCTGCAGAGCTTAACCACAAATGTAAACAAACACTGCAGAGACTGGAAGACAAATTAAAGGAGCTTTGGAAAAAGGTGAAGGCTCAAATTTTTTTAAACAATGGGAATTGTAATTAATTAACTCTTGACCACAAATTATTCGGCATCACCTTATTCATACACAATCCAACAATCATCAGTTCAGCTTTGAATATGATCCATCAAAATCTTGAGGAGAATGAGATATTTGAAAATATTACACAGAATGACCCCCGATGACCCCCTAAATGACATTTGACCTCAATTTTCCGAACACCCCCGTAACCCTCATCCCGAGGAACGTTGTGACCAAGTTTCATTATAACTGGCCATACACTGTACGAACGGAAGCAATTTGCAAATATAGGGCCGCAGCCCGGGCCACAAAAGACCCCTAGTTGATCTTTGATCTCAAATTCATGAACACCCTGAAGGTAACACTTCCATAGTACTATCGTGACAAACCTTCAACATTGTACCATCGAATCTGTAGGAGAAGAAGCATTTTGCGTATTTCCAGAAAATGGCCCATTACGGCCCACAAGTGACCTTTGACCCCAAATTTCGGACCATCTCTGATGGCCCTATACCCAATGGTCCTTGTGTCCAAGTTTCATGAAATTCCATCAAACACTGTGCGAGTGGGAGCGGTTTTACCAATTGTTGACGGATAGAGTGATAGAGTGATAGAATGATAGACGCCGCACTGTAACAATATCTCACACCAGCATGCTGGTATGAGCTAAAAACAAACAAAGGCAACAAAAATAACAATAACAACAACACTTAACCATACACTGACAAGTTGGAATGTCTTACCACTTGCATCATTTCAATAAGTCATCTCAAATTGGATGTATGGAAGAATATAAATGTCCATATCTAAGTGAAATGACCGTGGAGATTATGAATCCTACGTAATTCCAGGATGTCGACAAAATAGATGTCGGAAGAAAAACGTTGAAATGTTGCTTTTTTCCTTCATAATTTCTCTCGTCTGAATAACTCAAGGTCTTCATTTATCTTACGGGAATACAGCTAGCAAGTCTTACATATGGTCGAATGAAACTCTGTCAGAGGTCATCGTTGATGAACCCAGCCTTCAGTTCTAACTTGTCTTTTATTTATTTTTTATTCTATGGGTGTCTGATCATCTTTTCTAAGTACACTGTATAGCAGCTTGGCCTATGATGCTTACACCACCAATACTCTACTTATTCATGGGATTCTTTGGTCCCGTGGTGTAACCAAGAGATCCTTTCCTCCGATGGTGTCCTATATCACAACTAGAAGGACAGACTTTCACTTTCCCTTCCTTCTTTTGGCTTGCGGTGGTTTCATCATACCCTGTCCGGCGACATTGGCGGCCAAGAAAGAACTGCCTGTCTGGACGTTCCCCGGGATCGAGCTGTTGGCGTTGTTCTGGGATTGGTTGATCTCTTCTTTGACTTCCTCCTTGATGGCGCCGGACGGATCGCTCCTCGAGACCGGGATGGGTTTATCTCCCGGTTTGGGCTGCGGATGATACAAATTATTCATATAGGAAATGTTGATGACGGATTGACCGATTGATTGATTGATTAATTTTTGACACTTATACCACAGAATGATGAATATCCACTTTCACAAACTGATGAATAAAATACGAAAGAAAACTCACCGTCTAATCTGTTTGACATACCTTCTTATCATTTAATTCTTTCATTTTTGATACCTTGAAATAAATCGTTACGGTTGTTAAGTTTGAACTGATTTGCAATCTCAAATTCTGCTGACCTCTTACGACTTTTGACCTTAGGATACAGGTCTTGCACATATTCCAGAGTGACCACATGTCAAGTATGACGTCTGTCAACAGTTCCAGTCTTTGGTTTACCAGGATTTTTTTTTTAAGTCGATACTTCTGCTGACCACCGATGACATTCACCAAAAGGTTGCAAACTCTATTACTTGTACGTTTAGCATAAACCATATTTATCCAACTCACAGTTCTTGAGATATATATATATCTAAGTCTCACCTTTTGACCCCTCTGGCCCTACAGTACCTCCAATAACCTATCAACAAATCACTTCCCAATTCTCATCTCCCAGGTACTGATTCGGCAGCCATATGACACTGCTTTGACAAACGCAATCTTCTTAGATTTACAACCACAATGAGGAACATAAATTAATGTAGTTTGCATTTTCTTTTCTTTTCTTTTTTTAGTCTCACCAATAAAAATGCCAAAGTAACAAGTTCCTCCTCCATTCACAAGAGGAAGAAATCATTTATAAATGTAAAAATAGCTTGATCAAAAGTCCAACATTTTAAAAATAGCACAATTAAAATTCCCAATACCTTTTCAATTAGTTTATTCTGGTATTTCTGATCTCTAGGGAGAATTCCACTGGAAAGGGAGTTACCCTAACCACACACGTGTGTAATCAGTCAGTCTACTGCGGTTAATATCAGTGAAGCAAACATGTGTATCATAGATAGACTTTTAGTGTAATGTAAGAAAATAATGGATAAATCAGGGAATATATATATATCAACTAATGTAATTTTTCATAGCAATTTTAGAAGTTTATGAACTATTTGTATCATGATATACTGAAAGTAATAACATTTTGTTTACAAATACACAATAGACTTAGGATTTTGCAAAGCATTTCACTTTTCCAACACATAAGCTATTCTTTTGATCTCCTTTGACAAACCCAGAGTAGTCTATCAGGGTAAAGCAGGATGATACTGTGGGTAGAATAAGGTGTAAGGTGGGTGTAAAGGGAGAGGTGGGGGGGGGGTGAGTTTGTTGTTTGGAGGGTAAAGAAGATTGGAGTGAGCAAAGAGATCTTGTGGGTGGTATCATGTTAAAATTAAAAGGGGAAGAGTGAAGGGGCAAAGAGGAGAATGAGAGGAGGTGAGAAGGAGAGAAGGGGGGAGGGAAGAAGGGGAAATGGGAGGGAGGAGGAGAGGATCAAAGGGCTGAAGGGGAGATGGGTAGAGGGGAGGAGAGAAGGGAAGAAGGAGAGATGGGGTAAGGGATGGAGGGGAGGAGCAGAAAATGGTAAAAGGGAGGAGGGGAGAGAAAAGGGGTTAAGTGGATAAGGGTAGAAATTGATAAAGGGAGAAGTGGATAAGGGGAAAGAAGAATCAAAGTTCCTAATGTTTCCTAGAATTAAGGAGGCCCACTGTAAAACAGTTCAAAGCAAAAGTTTGAAAATAAGAGAAAACAAAGGCGTGATGGAAAATAGTAATATTCGATCAGTCAAGGACTCTGCTTTGGAAAGGATGGGGTAGGGTAGGGTAGGTAGAGAGGGCGAAAGAAGACAGGGGCGTTACTGTGTTAACATATATTATGCCAGAAAGGTCAAAGGTCTTTGGCCGATAATAAGGAGAGGGGTTGCGGGTGAGTAAAGAGAAAGATTGAGAGGGGGGGGGGGTGAAGAGGGGGTCTGGATGGGGTGGAGGAGTAGTGAAGAGGGATAATAGAGTAAAGTGTGAATATGTTGAATCATTTTCTGAAATAGCAATATACATCATTTTGACCTGTAGTATTTAATCTCCGTAAATAATAACAGTGTAAGTATGGTCTGCAATATTTTCACCAAATGAAAACTTGTAAAGAAAGTGTGTTTTTTTTGTTGTTTTTTTTAAGGGTTGTTGTTGGGACTGCAAGAAGAAGGTCGATGGAAGTGTGTGTGTGTGAGAGACATCAATAATTTGACAAAAGACTACATGAGCAACCATTCTCATCCTTGATCTGTCCAAATTCTGCAGCTTCCACAATTTCCACAGGAACAAAATAGCCAGTCGGATGCTTTCCATTCTAGCGTTTCCATTCTTATTTGTTTTCCTTTTTGAATAAAAAAGTGAATAACAACTTCCCCAAGTCTCAAAACTTAAAAAAAACTGAACTGAAAAGTGTAACGAAACCCTCCGAGTGTTGTGAAATTAAGCTGACTGCGGAACGGCTTTCGAAATGCCGATGCTACAAGGTTTGTTCTAAATTTAAACCATGGAATGCCCCCTGATATTGCAACTATAATTTTATTCCTTTTGGACGTTACGAAACATGCTATGATGCAATAGCATAACAGAAGAAAGAACACATTCCTGAAGTTGTGCAATGTACAGTTATAACAACAGTCCTTACAGACATCCATAAATGCATTGTTTACAAATCCTGGAACGTTATCGAGTAGACCTTTGATACGCGTAATATTTCATGTACCCACACGAAAGAGTTTTGTACTTCTTTATCTCCTTTCTTTTTGTGTGTGTGTCTTTTCTTTTTTTTTACTTTTCGTCATAAATTGCCAATATTCCTTCAAATATTATTAATCATAGACTTTTTAGACCATGTTCAAATTTTTTGCATTCTCTGCTTCAAGCCTTTCAAAAAGTGTAATCTGAATAACATTTTGGTCAAATTTGTTTAAATAATTTTGTTCCTTTGTGGTGGGTAGTGGAGGGAGGAGGGGGGGGGGGGATACTGGGTTGTCATTTTTTTCCCCTTTAGTTTAGTATATTTTCTGTTGGTCAAATGTTAGCACAAGAAAAAAAAGGTAGAAAGCAATTATCCACAAGATTAAAACATTTCTAGTATCAAGTGTACCTGATAAACCTTGGGCGGGAATGACCTGGTTAATTCTGCCAAGAGAACATCCACCCTCTGCCTCTGGAAGAGAGAGCTGATCTCTTCCTTGGGCTTAGCAGAAAGACTGTCTGTAAAAATGTCAAACAAAAAAAACAGGTGGTAATATGCAAAACTGTATTGCAAAATTGTGATATGCAAAAGGTGAAAATATTTGCTCATCTGAAATGTGTTAAGTACACACGCTTCCAAGACCATTAGAAGGCACGATGGCTGCAATGCTTCAGAAAAAGTAAAAATATGTAATGTTCACAACCCCTCACCTCCTTTCCTGACCCCGAAGAATTCATTAGTTTATAACAAATTAGTTCAATGGTTCATATCAGCTTGATCAGTCTGTACTGAACCACTCCATACAAATCTCCACAGAGCAAGAGGTTTGAAACTTAATGTCTTAGCTATGACAAGAGTTTACTGGTGACAAATATGAATCTGAAACTCATGAAAGAGAAAAATACTATTCTACAATATAAGTTGAAACCCCCAGCTGAATATCTTATCCATAGCTTGAGATATGGTTGATTGAATGTAACCTATGTTGACCGACTATTAAACCATGCTTGAGATATGGTTGATTGAATGTAAACTATGTTGACCGACTATTAAACCATGCTTGAGATATGGTTGATTGAATGTAAACTATGTTGACCGACTATTAAACCATGCTTGAGATTTGGTTTATTGAATGTAACCTATGTTGACCGACTATTAAACCATGCTTGAAATTTGGTTTATTGAATGTAACCTATGTTGACCGACTATTAAACCATGCTTGAGATATGGTTGATAGAATGTAACCTATGTTGACCGACTATTAAACCATGCTTGAGATATGGTTGATTGAATGTAACCTATGTTGACCGACTATTAAACCATGCTTGAGATATGGTTGATTGAATGTAAACTATGTTGACCGACCATTAAACCATGCTTGAGATATGGTTTATTGAATGTAACCTATGTTGACCGACTATTAAACCATGCTTGAGATATGGTTGATTGAATGTAAACTATGTTGACCGACCATTAAACCATGCTTGAGATATGGTTGATTGAATGTAACCTATGTTGACCGACTATTAAACCATGCTTGAGATATGGTTGATTGAATGTAAACTATGTTGACCGACCATTAAACCATGCTTGAGATATGGTTTATTGAATGCAACCTATGTTGACCGACTATTAAACCACGCTCGAGATATGGTTTATTGAATGTAACCTATGTTGACCGACTATTAAACCATGCTTGAGATATGGTTGATTGAATGTAACCTATGTTGACCGACTATTAAACCATCAGCTATTCCAACAGGGCAACTACTGTATGTTGTCATCTGGGTAAAACATGATACATTTGTACTGTTTGTCTACTATAAAAGTTCTCCGTACTAAGGAATTCCTCAGAATGTATCTTCTTTAAAGATATATTCTTTGCCTCGACTCAAGTGCCCTGATGACATCATTCATTCTGCTCGTTGACAAATTTGAAAAAATTCCTATCTTCGCGATTTAAAAAAGTGCTATGTGGATTAGGTTTTTTCCGCCTACGGATCAAGAAAAACTTTCAGAAGTTTTGGTAAGTGTAAGCGATCAACATTAGCCACCAGATTATCTTTCACTTCATATTTATTCATTAAGCTATTGGTTTCACTTTTGAATATGAAACTGCACTGTCAACAAACACTGTATTTCCTCTAGGTGGGCTTATTGTTATTATGCTTACATTTTTGTCTTAATATCGGTTTTTTCTATGAACTTCAATCAATGAAGTGTAGAAAAAAATGTAAGAACTTTAGACAGCACCAGAAATGGCATTCCAGTGGTTACTTTACAGGTGTACAATGAAATGTTACAACAGATTGTTCTGCATTGCCACACACTGCATTGCAATAACAGTCACAGACACACACAAGCTCTGTCAATGGACCATCAAAAAGTCAGCACTAGGGAGAGGGGAGAGGGGAGGGGGAGGGGGTGGGGGGATCACTAGCCAGCAAACACTGAAACAGTAGTATAGACAATCGGTTGCAAGCTGAGTGAGAATGTTTGTCAAGAAGGTTTCCTTCCTTCCCACTCCCCCCACCCCACCCCACCCCACCCCAACCTCTTCTCTCTGAAATCAATTCTTAGATGGATGAAACCAAAATGAAACTTACCTTTTTCTTTCTCCTGGTCCTTAAACTCCCACCAATATCCCTTACTGGGGTGATATCGAGAAAAGTTCTGCACCTCTTCAAATGCAGACTGGATGTTATACACAGATGTTAACTGGTGGGATATCATCAAACGTAAAATGTAAGAACCTAGTACAGAGAAGGAAATCAAGAGGTGTCTCCTCCCCACAATTAACACCCCCCCCCCCCAGCCCACACCTCCCTATGCCCCTATCTATACCCCCACCCCAATTCAGAGCTGCTTAAGATATTTTGCAGTAATTTCTGACTAAAATTTCTGACTTTAATAGATACAAATTACATCTGAAACAGCTTCTGAAACATGTACCAAGTAAGTATGGTGAGAGCATGGAGGTAAATCAAGATAATGAGAGCAATGAAATATTTATACATGTTGTACACTTTCAGGCAGGCCTCAACAAATACGGTTGCCAAGTAGAGTTTTAGCTTTGGCAAATAGAAAATGCACTACGCTCGACATTTTGGCTCAAGTGACCCGTGGGCTGGTCAAACCCCAATATTAGCAAGGCTATCAATACAAATATTTCACAGAGTGATGAAAGCAGTACCTTGGTGAACTTGAAGCAAGTTTAAGTTGTAAACTGAATTTGGTCATATGACCAATCTCAATGGGAATTAACTGTGTGAAATGGTTCGCAAGTTTATTGGACATTGATATCATGACGGCTTGGTTATGCGCAGGCAACCCTTACACAGTAGGGTATAGTACTAGCGGCCCTAGTAGACTACTAACAATAAACATGTGGATATTCCAATCTGAAGTTAAATTATAAGAGCATTAAATTACTATGATAAACAAAACTTTAACAAGTTGTAAACACTTTATTCCGAGTTTCACAATATTAAAATTCATAAGTTAATGACACAAGAGCTCTTTAGAAATGTGGAAAATCAAATCCACAATTACACGATTATCTGTCATTTTTGTAAAACATTTTTGATGAAGCATGGAACTGCCTAGTTGGTTAGGCTTCACTTCCTGTATCTATTTGCTGTACTGCCCAAAGAACGCCCAAGGCAACGCTTTCGATTGATACTAGGGTCTTGCACATTTCTCCCAAGCTATCTTATGTTTTCCTTTGATTTTGACAAATTTGCTTCGGAAAAACGAAGAAGCCAATCAAGTTTGCCAATTGGGCCCACTCCCCCAAAAATGTTTATTCAAGCCCTGCCTCCCGCAGTGAACAATCACTTGGCCTTAGATTGGTTTGTACACTGCAAGACGGATGCTAATTGCTGTGGAAGAAACTTGATCTCACACGACACGCAATTTCGTAACAATAATATGAATAAAGGTTATGTGGTTTGCATAATTTCTAGCATTTCTTTAGAGAAATGTCCAAGACGTTTGTATCGGACAGATCCTCAGGCATGTAACATACTGTAGTGGGCAAGCACATTCGTGGTAGGCAGAAACGGACTCTGAGGCAAGTACAGTTTGCATGCGAGAAAGAGAGTACTACAAACGACTTGGCCAAGACTAACCAATATGCAGCTAAACACAAGATAAATAATCGAGAAAATCTACGAAGTCACGCTAATCGAGTAGCGGCTCAAAATTGCAGTTGTACACCATGTCCTTGCACAGAATATCATGCTGAAACCAAAAGCTAAATTCATACTGACCACATCCCTTACTTAGAAGAATGATTTTCAGGGATTGAATTCTGCTATCACCATTGCATAGATTCCTTCTGCCTTCGGTAAGGAACAGAAGAACACCTGTAGCATAAGTTGCCATTCATGTTAAACTATAAGAGTACTGTTCATTTATGCTTTTTGTACAGCAGTTGTAAATCATATGGATGTTAACATGAGTGAATCTAGGAAGCATTTCATTTATATTTAAAGGAAATCAACATGCTTACAAGTCTTGAGTTGATGATGGAAGCTAAGTCAGGTGCTTGGTAGATGACCCCTGCAATGATGTAATAGAAGGTCAGTGGGGTGACCTGCTCTGGAGAATGTCTCCTTTGCTTCCGTATGACAAACAAGATTGGTTGCTGAGCATGGATAAGCTCGTACTCCACCCCAGTCATTGATCTGTACCGAAAAAAAACAAATTCCAAAGAAACCATTTTTATCCAATTCATGTTTCACACTGTCTTCCTTTCATCTCGTCTTCTTTCGGTAAAAGATCCCTTGACTGAGCCATTTTCCACCGGCTGTCACTGGGTGGGAGGGGGGGGGAGCGGGATTGGCCAATTTTCAATACACCACCACTTCAAACTTGATCCAATTTATGAATGACATTCTTGTCAATAAAATAAAGGAAGACACTGATGAAAGTTGTTCAAATACTAAAGAACAGGATTTGCATGTGTTCCATTTTCATTATATTTGACCTCTGACATTTGCTTCCAGGATCTGCCATACACAAGGGTTTCCCCTAGGGTACTTCCCACCAAGTCTGCAGAAAAACAGAAAGGCCTATATATGCGTTTTCGACACAAAATTGAGCTCAAAATATACATTCGACCTTTAACCATGTGACCTTTGACCTCAGTTTCCATTGCAACCACATATTTTGGTAGTCCTTGTTCTCTATTGTTTGACGACTGGTGAAAGGAATTTCTTTTGTCCCATATATGTCAGCAGTTGTGAGGCCTAGACATACCCATACAGACACGTTCTGATCCCCTCCCTCAGTCATGGACTTTCGGTGACCTTGGGGTACCCCACCATGAGTTTTCCCTCAAGAGTAGCTACTGAGGAAAATTAACCATTACCATGGCAACTGTTGCTATGACATCTAACATAGCTGTATATGGTCCAACTGGCAACTACAATATCTCATCCTATCTATAGGAGCGATGAGATAACAAAGATTTAATAGAGATTGTAATGTAAGATATTTCACACATACATACATACATACATACATACACACAGACAGACAGACACACAAAGCCATGCAAATATACCCTGATGTAAAGACGAATCAATTTGCATGTAGATTTTTAAACTTCAACTCACTTGAGATGATCAGGACTTCTTCTCTGCATTTTGATGACTTCGTTATTGCAAGATCGATCGTAGAACGGATTACTCCGCTCTGAGAAGTAATCCATGACATTGCCTTGATTGAGGTGAGGGATCCATGCGCTATCAGACCAGCTCATATGCAATGGATTATCTGATGAGTGCAAATATTAGATCCAGAAAATTAGAAAATTACAGCAATACTCAAACCTAAATGATATAAACTTGTACAGATATTCACTAAAATGGCATAGTTGGCCCAGGTGAGGGAGATGGGGATGGGGAAAATAGCTTTAGAAGTAACTCACGTATATATAGTTTAGGGGAACAGTTTGTAATTTGAGCAGTGAGCAATAAAAAGTAATTACAGTATGTAGCCAACTGTTCTAGAAATGTGCCAATTTCACACAGATGCCTTAAAAATTAAGCTGGTCTTGCATTTAATTAAAAAATCAGCATTAGGACGATCTATATCAACAATATGAACTACAGTAACTATGATATGATGAGCACTACAACTAAACAGCTGCTAGTGGTATCTGTGGAATTATGCAGAAAAATGACCAGAACTGTAAAGAAAAAAAGGGGGGGGGGGAATCAAGTGCTGTCACTTCAATAGTGTCAGTTCATAGGAGAGTGGAGATGAAACAGTTAGTGATGTTGTACTGAAATATTCTCATTCTGTCTAGCATCCTTTGAGGCAAGTTATTACATGGAAAGAAAAAAAACGTCAATATATAATGTAGTATATAAGTCTCTAGGGCAGACACTGATACTACATAAAATGTAAGACACATCCAGGGGGCATCAAGACCCAGGTTTGACACTGCAGAGACCTCTTTTATATCACTGTGTGTCTTCCTCCAACCTCCCCCCCCCCCCAACCTCCATCCCACTATCCCCCTTTCTTCATCTAGAGTAGTATGACAACACTAATGTACATCAAAGACTTGAGGAGATGACATTACAAGATGACACAGGTTGCTAGTTACAAACCGTGTTTCACAGATTTTGGAAACCCATAACCCTACAGGTTACAGTACGTATTTAAAGATTTTGGAATTTGAGAAGTACAATTTCAACAAACATGTGGCCTCCCTCAATATGTCAACAATTGATTCAGATTGTTTTGTCGCAGTGTCTTGATGTGAGATCTGATACACTGTTCGTAACATGAGTCAAAATGGTTTTCACAAGGATTTGATTTGATTTTTTTTAATGAATAATTGATTTTCCATTTTCATGCATGTATGTTACAATGTTTACGCAGTGGCGGAGCTAGGGGTATTGGTCAAGGGGGGCGAGAATGATCTGTAGGGGCACTTTCGACACTATCTAAGCAGAGTGCCACCACATTTTGTCGCGAAGCGTACAGAAATTTTTTGATTAAAGATACTTCCTAGATCGCCGGAAATTACCCTTTCCTGGCCTTGCTAATTTGCAGATAAACGAAGAATAAATAGGTGTCATCGCCAACGAAATGTGACAAATGTCAATAGGTAGATGAGAGCGCAATAAAAAAGTCAATAATCGCGAATAAGTAAAAAGTGGTAAAAAGCTGAAAAGGGCGCCAGCATTCCATTTGAGTCCGTCAGGGGGGGCATCCGCCCCCCCTGACTGTATGGACGCTCCGCCACTGTGTTTACGGGGAAAAGACATATGGCATTTAATAACCTTGGATAGTTAGGCAGAGGGAATTGTGCAACTTCATTTGAGAAACTCAACGTGCAACACCAATTTTCCCACACTGCCTGTCTAATATGTCTTGCAGTTCATGGCTGCAGTTGTACAATTGCTACAAATACTGTATAACCACATTCTGAACTTTTGTTGCCTATACAGCCTAAGTTAATGTAACATTTTAAGTTTGTCACAGAAGTAGACCTATTATTATTAGTAGTATAGTAAAGGCTTTATAATTGATGCACTTTCAAATATTTACTAGCATCGATACAGCAGACAACCTAAACTTTTTGCAGCGAAGCAGAGTTACATATTTCATGAGTTTGTATCCATTTCAGGTATGTGCCGATCAAATTCTGTTTTTTCTTTGAAGCTTTTAACACCCTCCACCCAGCTTTGCACTGTAAATCATACTCCCTAAAAATAACGAAAATTACCTCAACATGATACCACTACTCTATGGGACCTGACTTGTATGAGCTTCGAGGCTCAGACTTCAGAGCATAGCAAACAGCATCAAGAGTCTATGGTATTTACAGTTAGCTTATCGATGAATGTATCAATTTCGGGGTATGAAAGAACTTAACATGGCAGACATTTTGTTGTCAATTTCTGCTCAATTGTACGTTGCATAGGCACAGAACAATAAATATTTTGAGATCAATCCATTTCTGAGTCCAAGTAAACATAAATAAAAGGATACAGTTGAGTGATTTGGATTTTCCCTTGATAGACATCGTTGATCAATTATATGCCCACCATGCTATATTAAGTATCATAGGCTAAGTCCAATCGAGTCAGACTCAGTGGATTAAATATTGGCGAAACTTATGCCCATGTTTCTAACGAAAGTTTTAGAAGACATTCCAGACATGGTAGCCCTATGTTTAACGTTACTCCCGGTAAGCCAACCTAGCTTAGACAGCATAACATTGTGTGAATGGGAGGGAAGTAAGAAATTATGCAATGCCAAGTATTTGTCCATGCATGAGAGCCAATTCCGCGATGGTTAGATGCAACTTAGTAGCCTAAAACTAGTTGAAATAACCTAATTTCGGTCAGATTAAACAACTTCCAAGGTTGGTCTGTTTAAGTTAATACGACTCTTTCTTACCTTTCTCAGTACCAGAAGTCATGATTTACTACTAGCACACCAATGTGTTTCAACGAGAAACTAGTACTGTTTGTAGCAATGTGCTGCGATATAGCAAGTGTCTAGAATTACAAATTAGGGATTCCCCCGAATTGAAAGACGTAGACTTCTGACAGTTTTTTTTTTTTAATTATTATATATATATTTTTTATATATTATATATTTTACTTTTTATATATAATTTATTTTTCTTTACTTCTTATTCTTCTTTATGTCTCAAATGAGAGAAAAGCTTAGCATATCTGGCTTCATTTAGCCTAGCACAACAGAAACCAACATCGGGTATGTGTATATTTAGAAAGTGGACAAGGGACTGTATACTATATACACTTACACTGTTGGGAATTGATAAAATGGAGCCGTTGCTCTTTTCAGTTGCCGAATAAGAGGATGGATGATACGGAGTGGTGGCCACAAAATCATCTGTAGGCCAAAGCACGTTAGAGCAAATCTGATTGTCAGATATGTAGTACGAAACGCGATGATTGCTATTGGCTAATAGAACTGGGAACCACTTATTTGCTTGTTCCGAGTTGTGAAACCCCATTTCGAAATTTTATTTTGAAGAAGAAGGATCCTGTAAGTACAAGCGTCTCCGAAATGAAGCAACCAAGATTAACATGTGTCATTCTTTTTGTAATATTAAATCATTCTGGTGAGTACAACGAACATTACGCCGTTTTGTTCCATAAGGATTTGTTTTTAATTGCGACAACTTATGAAATACTTACTTAATGAATTAAATGTAACTTGCGCCTAACTTTAGCCCGATCAGTGTTAAATTAACTTAACTGTTGACTCACGGACACTCGTTTAGTATATAGTTTAAAAAAGTAGCCTAGTATAGCCTACCGAAAGCCTGCCTACAATAAATTTATTAAGTTAACAATTTAGTTAATATATATAAGATGATCTACTAACTGATCGGCCGTTGTTATATAGCCATAGGAATCAATTTCTATGGGTATAGCCTATCCTATTGTACGATTATCTTTGACGTGGTTTTGTGTTTCGGATGTCTTAAACAGTGTTTCTATTACCACTAAACATTATAGGATGGTAGACATAATTCTGACCGCATGTTCACGATGATAGATATAAGGTTTGTGTAGCCCCTTACGGTTGTATTCAACCTTCTTTACAAAAACAGGTACTAATCGTGCCCAGACTTGGACGAACATAAGTTCACCGGCAAACCAATTTCTTTGTTGACAATTGCAATTGTCTAAGATTCATTTCTACATTGTGAATCGCTTGAATGGTCAGAACTGCCCGAGAAGTATTTATAGCTTGAAACCTTATAAAACTCATTATATTATATGGTATAATATTTATATTGTTCATTGAGCTTGACCATTTACTAACTGTACATTCGCCTATTATATTGATTGAGCCCACACAGATTGCTTCACCAGCTTCCCAGGAAACACAAAATATTTTTAAAACATTTTAAACATTTAAAACATTTTTAAAAGAGCCTCTAAACTATGTTTTTATAACGTAAAATGTGGTTAAATGTGTTATAAAAGCGTCGGCATAACGTTTTTATGAGGTATTAATGTTATATTAATATTATATTAATGTTTAAACGAACAAATGTTTTGAAATAATAGCCTGAAAACGTTTTCGTGACATATTTATCACACCACAAATAACGTTATCAAAACAAAAAACGGGACGTTTAAATAACGTTTTAAAACGTTTTTGTGTTTGCTGGGTTATCAAGTTAACAAAATTTGTGAAAATTACATATTTGAAAGGTCGCAAAGTGCCAAATCGATTTTAACATGTCAAAAACACACAGGCCTGATGAGAGGGTCGGGAGGGGGAGATCAGAGAGGGATACAAACCAGGGGCATGTGGTAAATTAGGGGGCCCACGAAATGTAGAAGGGGGCACGGGAAAGTATTCATATTTTAGGTTAAGGATAGTGTATTTTGATTTTCATAATAAACTTTAGGCAATATAGAAAGTATATGAAAAGGGGGACTCCCGGTGATGTAATTGTCTCAGGGGAGCAACCTGCCCTCGACACCTCTGACGACACCTTATAGGTTATCAGTATTCCCCCCCC
>JAIPMN010003516.1:0-12308 GCA_020650975.1 Apostichopus californicus | reverse complement strand
ATATATTCCTTTTAGAAGCAGGAAGAAAATTCCAGTGTAGGTATGGAAGTCTCAATCATACTGAAATTGTAGGTCATCTGCCAGGGAAAATTTTCTTGACAGATAAAGGATATCCGCTGCTAGTCAGGAGGCCTACTCTTGAAGAATATGTTCTACATATGAAGAGAACAGCTACAATTTCATATCCAAAGGTAGTGTGCAATATGAAATATCACAACTTTGTTCTGTTTAATATACTGCAAAATATGCATCCTTGTCAAGTTTGTTATGATTTAAAATAAAGCTGTCTGACATTTATCAGGGAATATTTACACACACAAAAAAAAAAAAAAATTATACTTGTTGAGAAGTGCAGATTGCAAACTAATATGTGTCAGATATTATGCTACAGTGTAAGTACAATGCTGATTCCATTTTCCTTTGGTGGAATGCTGGATTCCTGTCTTTTTATTCATGATTTTTAGAATTCGGTATTCCTTAGTTGAATTTATATCAGCTAGTGCAGTAAAGAATTTCCTGATCAAAAGTGAAATGTAATTTATGTAAAGCCTCATCTTTTAAATCCCCCTCCCCTAAATCTAAAAAACTTACCAGGTTCCAAATTTCATTTATGTAACTTTTTTTTCTGCTGTTTCTGCAATGCGCCATGAGCACCTTCGGCGTATACCGGCGCTATACAAATTGTCCATTATTATTATTATTATTCAATTATGGAAACTTCCTTAATTTAATATAGGATTGTGCTGCAATGCTAATGATGCTTGATGCCTCTCCTGGGGATGTCATTCTAGAAGCAGGAACTGGATCTGGGGCTATGACCTTACATTTATCAAGAGCAGGTGTGTATATTCTCCTGAAGGGATATTCCAGTATCTGACAAGGTTGACATTCAATTGGAGGACAAAGAAATTCTACAGTGTTAGGTGAAAATACTCAACATCTTGTTCCTTACTCTAAATATCGGCATTTGAAGTGACCTTATGTTTCATTATAGAAATTACTTGATTATTACAGGAACTGGTTCGCAGTAAGTGTTCAGTTATGTCATGATGACATGTTTTGAAAGGGTTTACTTTCCCTTTCTAAGCTTATTGTTCAGCTTTCCTTGAAATGTTAGCTTAGCTGCCAATATACCATGAATACAAGGTGTCATCAAAATGCATTTTGTTGGGGGAGGGAGGGGGGGGGGGGAGTGCTAAGAATACAATTTTGCATGATGTGGATAAGTTAGTTTTATATTTTGTTTAAGAAATAACAAAGACAATTTCAACTACATTGCTCACACACTACCAGAAATGTGGTTTTTACTTTCTACTGCAGAGAACTCACTCCTCTGGAAGATACCTGTACAATTAGAGTCAATATATCCACTCTTTGAGTTTCTGAAAATTGAGAATATATGATATTAACTTGCAAGCTAAGTATGATAGTTTTGAAGGTTGCATTGAATTGATGTTATCAGAATTACTTAAAAAACAACAAAGTAATTTTTGACTAGATAATGGGATTCAAACCAGTGACTTCAGTGTTACATGTTCTACTCTCTACCAACTGAGCTCTTGGTTGGTGGCAGCGATCCCTCTATAACCACTTCTTAACTAAGAGTGCCAGTCAGGAGCCACAGTACTGTATATAAACCAGAGATCACATCCCAATTTCATTTGATACAACCCAGAAAGCAACAGGGAAGCAACATCGAGAATTTCTCCTTTTTTGGGGGTTCATATAAGAGTAAGTTCTGTTAGCCTTCTATTTTATGTGCCTTTATCAAGATTCAAGACATAATTCTAAATCTCAAGAGCTTTTGATTTTCTCTGTACCCAGTATGGACAGCTGGTACCATTTACACCTTTGAGGCTAATAGTAATCACCAAAAAGTGGCAAAAGGTAATATCCAAGCATGGAAG
Organism: Apostichopus californicus; assembly: GCA_020650975.1. Lineage (NCBI taxonomy): Eukaryota > Metazoa > Echinodermata > Holothuroidea > Aspidochirotida > Stichopodidae > Apostichopus > Apostichopus californicus. The sequence continues at coordinate 10,401 of JAIPMN010003516.1, read as the reverse complement.
ACGTCATACAACATAAGCCATTCCGGTCAACCTTGGCCAGACAACATTTGTTTCCAGTCAGGACATCTGCAGGACACTGGCCTGCAGAATGATTCTGTTGATGGGGTAAGTTTCCTGAACATTAACCAAACCAGAACTACTATTCCTCATTCTAATATTTGAATAGATCAAATTGAGTCACCTGTATAGGCTCTAGATAATATCATCAGACATTAATTAGCAGGATATTAATCAAAACATTCAAATTTAAAACAAAACTTCAGCCAGGCACTTTTACCTATTACTATTTTCCTCTTGGTCAGATGTCAAGACAAAAATGACTCAAATTTTTCAAATTTTAGGGCACTTCTCCATTATTTTAAATATTACTTCATTTGTCAATGAATTGCTTTGTGATTGCATTTTATTATGAAGCAGCTTCAAAAGTTTATCAAAATTCAATGAAGCATTCTCAACTATTGGTACTTGGTCTTTATGATTATACAACCTTCATAGCAGACCAGCATTGCCCTAATATTCATATCAAAGGATCAGGGAAGAATGTTAACGTCTTAGTACCAGCAAATCGTTCCATTTTTCTGTGATAGGAAATGCTTCAAATGCTTCATAATAATTCACACAGAACATTGTCTCAGCTGTATGATTGAAATCTGGTGGAAAGTAGAAGATGCTTCTAATGAAAACTACTACATATGTAGGAAATTACAACCAACTGTAAAGTCATAATTTATTCCCCTTTTTTCCCCATTTTTTTTTTTTTTTTTTTTTTTAAACAGGCTGTTATTGACCTTGAAGACCCTCATTTAGTTATTCAGACTGTGGCAAAAAAATTGAAGAGAGGGAGGGCTGCATCAATTTATGTTTCAAAGTAAGAAAACAACTTGTTCCACAGAATCTGTACTGTGCCTGATTGATTTATATGAACATCATAAATATTCAGTTCACAAAACTTACACTTTTTCATGTTTTTGTTTAAAATTTTGATGGATTGAGCAAGCAGGCAGAGCATTAGCCAAATGTCAAAACTTTAATGCCAAAAATTGTGAAACCAAGTTTTACACAATACTTCAATAAGGACAGATATCATATTTAGTATGTTGATGTATCAAATTTAGTACAAAAAGCCTGTTGTTGAGGTCATTGGTCATTACAGGACAGCCTGTGTCATTTTGAATTTATTGTTTGTCACACCACACTGCTTTTTACTGTATTACTAAGATCAAGTATGTTGTACACCCTCACTATACATTAGGTCAGATTCATGAAGAAAACTGCTCATGTTACATCATCGAAACCACAATGTATTTTTTTTGCATTCTGGTTATTTTTTCAAGTCTCTCACAAGTTGTTGACATCACAGAGGTGATTCGCATCAACAAGCTCCCTCTAACCGTTGACAGAGTAATCGACGTGACTCACAAACACTGGCTAGTTCATCCTGCCCGAAGACGTTGGGATACTTCTCCACTTGACAGATTGAAAGTTCAGAGAGGTTCAGAGATTTATTTAGAAGAATCGGACACAAAGAATCATTCAGTAAAACGTAAGTAAAGTCTTCCAATCCCCTTCCCTTCTCACTCCCTGCAACTACCCTAACTATTCAGCATGTATTTTCCTCAGTGTTATTCTGAATCAAATAGATATAGTGGTAAACAAAATTTTGTAAGAAGTCAGTGTGCACACTCACCTCGCCCCTGTCTTCCCTCTCTCCTCAGAGAACACCACAATCTGTCTCCTCCTTTTGAATATTTCTTAAATGTTTCATCCTATTCCCCACAGATAGAGAGATTGAAGGGTATCTTATCGATCATGTGCCTAAATACATCACTAGACCAAGACACAAACAGCCCTCTTTCACAGGTTTGTAAATCATTTAAATTGGTTTAAAGGAAGATACGATTGCAGATTCAAAATTTTCATCCAGCTCTACTATAGGAGCACCCAGGGCAGTGTCTACAATTTCTAAGAGTGGATGCAAGATGTTATGAAGAAAGGAATGTGGCCCGGCGACGTTGACTCCATGTAAGACTTATTAGGTCTGAATACAAAGTTGTGGGAATGACTACTTTTCAATTTTTGTGTGAAGTTATGACAGTGGAGGGTAGGGCCGGGAATGAGGTGAACATCTCCTCTCTCCCTCCTCCTGGATATGCATCTGGGTTAAGGTTAAGAAAGTGTCTATAGAAGTGAAGGCATTAAGGAATTGTTTGTCACATGTAATGTAGGATTCACATTTGATCAACAATATCAATGTTCAAAGATATCCTATGTATGCTACCATAATGTTTGCCAAGTGTGTAAACTGCTCTTACAATTATATCACATGTTGTTAGGAAATTGTTTTGAAAGCATTTGAAATCATAACCTCTTTGAATGAAGATTAATCACTATGGGAAAAGAAAAGCTATAGACAAAAAGGTTACAGTATTCAATGTTCTGCATATTTTAACTCTGAAGTGTGTCTTTTCTCTATTGCTAATCTTGGCCTGAAATATAAATCATGAAGTCAAAATTGCAGCCTGGGTTTCAAAATTTGTGGTTGAGTGTAGGGGTGGGAGGGTGGGGGAGGGGTGGATTGTGGGCAGTCTGAGGGAAGGGAAGCTCCCTATTGTGTCAAGCTGACAGTTTTGCCCTCCCATAATTAGTTTCTTGTGAAATTTAGTGCATCGGTTCTTTCCAATTTTTCATAACGTATCAGCTTTTTCATACATATCAGCTGTTTGTTTTCCTTGTGTAAGAAGTTTACTTAACATGATGGCTGTACCAATGGCCAAAATTAAGTTGTGTGCCAATTTTTATTACTTTGGTCAATTTTCACAGCATTCATTGGACAGTGTTACTGGCCACATGCTGAAGAATTGATTCTATTTATTCTTTTTCCTTCCATTTACAGCTTTCCTGGTGAAACTTACGAAGGTGTTACTATCAGATTTGGCACATAAAATCTAGTGGACCATTGAAGGACCAGTTTTGTACTATGAATCACAGATGAGTTTTATGTTAATACCAAGGATTTCGGTATTAGTTTGGCAACCATGAATTGCAAAATTTGATTACACATTATAGTTTATAGAAGAAAACATGTTATTTTAATCTCTAGCTTGCTTCAGTCTCCTAAAGTTACCAGGCAACAACTTCCGACCTGGAACATCGGGAGTCAGGTCTGGCCCTTTGGAGACAATAACATAATTGGGCTCCCATTTATGTCCTTTTAAATTCATGGGTGTATCAAGAAGGTGGAAAGAAGCCCTGACCTGAGCCATCGCTACACATATTTCAGGCCCTCGAATTGAACCTGGGGCTGAAGCCCCACCCTCTTGTCAGGCCTGCTGGTGCCTTGACTCTCACATCAAAAAATCTTGCATCATTTATCCTAGACAAAAGTTGAAATACATTGTAAATATATCTTTTGAGAGGACAAGTGTTTACATTGTTGATACTGTTAGTGTTACTTTTGAGGAAGCAATCATTTTTGCTGTTAGCCATGCTTCCGAACAATTTGGAAAGCTTGGTTGGGGCATCTTGCAAAACTGGAATAAACTTTTTAATTTAAATACAAATTGTCTCCTTATTTGGATATTTTCCATTCTCAAGCTTTTCAAGCTGATTGGGTCTTAAGTTGTATGGCATCAGTTGATTGTTTTATTAGAAGTAGCTTACTTACAACAGTTGAATACACCTTTGATAAATTATTTTGTGGGAAAATGTAAAAGCAGCATTCAGCTAATTTTGTTTCAATTGAAAGGCTTGCACAATATTCACATCAAAGACTACATTATGATGCTAGTAATATGAAGAACAGTGTAAAATCTAAAATGGAGTATATCTCCTCAGTTTTGTCACAAACTATACCCAAAACATTTTAATTACTGGATGTTATGAAAGTGCAAAAAGTTGCAATGTGAATGGAAAACTAAAATCAAACCAAGAAATCTGCTTCTAAGTTTCATACTTACAAATTAGTTTACTTATGAACACGGGTTATTAGTTTTAGTAGTGCATTGTGCAATTTTCTGTAGGAAATATTTCTGCAATGGAATTACTTCAATTCATTAGATAAGTCAGGAAAACATGACTCACCCCTTAAGAAATATATCAAATATTGTAAATGAAATATGCAAATTTAATTGAACAAATTTATTGCCACAAATCATGAGATACTTGTAAATTTAACAAGTTTTAACAAGTAAAGCAAATTTTTTTTTTTAAATATTCATATTTACAACAATAAATAATCTCCTTCCTTTAAATTAGTACATTAAAGTATAAATTAATGTCCCATTCATTTCAGATGTAGTTCCTTACATATTTCTTTTTTATGGCAAGAAGGAACAAGATAATAAATAATCAAATAAAGAAGAAAATATTTGTCATTTAACAGCTGTTTTACACATCATGCCTAAATAAATTAATACATTTAAATAGTTAATCCTTTATATATTTACTATTATTTTTAAAAGTACATAAATAACACTAAAATGAAAATGCAGTGTTGTATCTGAAACTTGATATTTTAAATTATGTAACTATCACTTGAATAATATTGTTAAATAAAGTTACCTTGGACATCTCAAGAGATGATAAAACTGTTTTTTTTTTCTTATTCAGAGAACTAGACATTCACATAAACTGTATAAGAAGTTGTGAAAGTTATCAGACAATCAGTTCTGTGATGAATAAATGTTGTTATTGACAAACAAGTGCAAATACACCTTGAACAAGGTTCTATTGAAATAGGACTTCTTATTTTATGTTGCTGTATTGTTAGGTTGGTATTGTTGTTTGTAAGGTGGGAAATCATTGATTTGTAATTGACTCATGGACTTAATATTATTAAAATGTTTACGTTCCATTTGAAGGGAGAATAAAGTGAAGTAAAGCTAATACCTGCTTGATCGTTTGAATTTCACTGAAAGACTACCACCTTGACTATCCAAAGGTTACATATACAGTGGAGGTAATTATGCAGAAACTGGCATAGAAATGCTCAAATTGCATTCTCATCTGTAAGACGCAGTAGCCAGTTTGTATATATGCTACAAGTCAACAATTGGAATCCGCACTGAATGAAAGTTAAATATACTATAATAAATAGATACAGTAAAGGCTGTTAATCAGTTGTAAAGGATTTCTTTTAATACTGTTTAAGTAACAACAGATTGAAATTATTTTATATTTTTTCCCCCTTAAAATAAGCAACATGATTATTTTCCTATAATTTTCTACCACAATAAGCAATAATAGAAATTTCTTAGGGTAAAGATAAATTTATTTGTTACCTCTTGTTCTCAAACACAAGAGATCTTAAGTTAGCAACATAGGTGGTTCAAATCCTGCAAACAAATAATCAACTTTTCACATCTGCCCATCAACATTAAACTATTTCTTCTTCTGACTCATCCAACCAAACTGAACACAAACTTGCACAAATGAGAACCATAACGGTTGTCTAAACTAGAGTTTAACAATTCATCCTGCTCCATTGCTGTTCGTCTGAATGTCACAGATCATATTTCTGCAAGTTTGCAAGGTTAAAAGTATGTATTTTTGCCCAAATCTAAATCAAAATAATGAAAAGACATGTGGCAAAGGGACCTGATGTACCTAGGAAGGAAGTTCACAGCAAGACGTCATCTATTTTCTCACTATCCAGTTTTACACCTTTTGCTACATAGCCCAAATACTACTGTCATCAAATGGTAGAGACTGCTGAAGAGTACATTTTAGGCCTGAAAAGGAACAAAAAATATCACTTTTAGAGATTTTCATTTAAACAAAACATAAAAAAAGTACTTTTGTAACTGGTGTATGAGGCCAGGAAGAGTTGTCAGTCATATCATACTATGAAACAATATGATGGTGTTATGGTTAGGGACATCAAAAATGGTTGGAAAATAACTATGACTTAACATCATAAAAATGTGACTTTATGCAAACTGCCTCAGTATTGAATGGTGATGGATTCAATAGTAAGAATTAATACAAAGTGATAATAAACAATGTAAATTTCGATGCTTAAACACAGGCTAATTAACCGAAATCAAATGAAAATGATTGTAGGAGATGCACACACTAAGGTTAGACTCTGTGAGAAAAGTTGAAAGTGACAGGTTTCTAAGGATACATCAATTTGAATGTTCAACACTCTAACAGCATGTTGACTCCTCAGTTAGCACCTCCATCTGGTTACTGATGTGACATTAAGTCTACACAAGGGGGATTATGCAAATAATAGGTCAAGCCAGGTTTAGATGATAGTACTGTAGGTGATATTTTGCATCTTCAAAAGAACATTACAAGACTTTCTTTTTTTTTCTTTTGGCACAGACTACTCAACTTGGCTTTTAATGAATATCAGTATATCAAATCTTGTGATTCTGACCCAGGCTTGAATGTGCATAAAAATGTTAGCCCGGGCCATGGCAGTTTGTGTCTCTCACAAATAGTCAAGCTTCTTTGTTTCACAACTACAAAGCTGTCTAGCAGTTTAATATTCACATTACACAGATCTTGCTTATGAGAAAAATCCGCCCTAGATACCCCACTTTTTCCATAAAAGCTGGGGTACCCTACCCGACCTACCTGACCAATGGCTTATTAATTTTTACGGAAAAAGTGGAGTATCTAGGATGGCTTTCCTTATGGGCAAGATCTGCGTAATGACTGCTCACCGTTCATGTTGAAGCTTTCCGCAAGATCCATTTCTTCTCCTGCACTATCTGTTGAAGAATCCGAGCATGATGATAAATACAGAAACCCACTATCTGGACTTTCAACGGAAATGGGACTCTCCTGCCCAAAGACACCATTTGTAAAGGACATTGTACAAGCTTTGCACTGAACGGGAGATGAGCCGGGGCCTTTAGGATAGTAGGTATCATCATCACAAGGGTACTTTCTATCTGCACCTCCATGATGTATTGGACGCTCTCTCTGCCATATCATATGGTTAGGTGAAAGGCCCATGATCTGTGTAGTGGTCGAACAGAGACATAAAAATTTTTAGTCACTTGAATTTTCTCTTGTAGTATCACTTTACCTACGGTGACAGTTACTGCTATTTCGACAAAGACTATTTGTCTGTTGCATTTTCAGGTTGCATAAAAGTTATTTAGGATGACATGCAAATTTATTTTAGTGGTTGGTATATTTTACATACATTAATTGAGCCTTTCTACAATATCATCTAGTGTATCACAAGTGGCTGCCAATTTGTAAAAGCTGACCACAAACATTGATTGTGCTACCAGTAGAAGAGAAGTTTCATACTTTACTGTAGATGACAAGAATTACTTTACCCATGCAGAATACAAGATTCTGTTGCCAAAATATGTTTGTAAAAATTAATGAAGATACTAATTCATCATGCATTACAGACTGTTAGAAATCATTACCAAACACCAAAGTGTGTTCATATTAGAGAATTAAGTGCCTCAATGGTACGGTAGAGTATTTAGTTAAATTTAGAGCATGAGTGACTATTATTTCACTTTTCTAGCATATTTATTGTCACCAACATTAGTGACCTCATTTTCATTGTAAAATAATGGATTTGTACCTCCTCACAGCATTTGCTGCTAACTGCTGCTCTGTAGTCTATAGCTCTCAGAAATCTATCCCTTTGTCTGAGAAAGCTAGGATATTTGTCTTTCCAGTCTTTTCCGAGAGCCCACGGAAATATGTCATACTTGGGATCTTCTTCGTCCTCTTCCATATCGTTAGCAAGGTAACTATGTACAAAGAGATTCGGGACATGGCGGTAAAAAGAGACAATCAGACAATCATCAAGATACTTCTTACCTATTCCTACTCTATCTAAATAGTCCGAGAAGAATGATTGCAAAACTTACCCACTCTCTAAAAGTCAAGCAAAGATACCACTATGTGCTTCTGTCAAGTTGACATAGGAGAAGGAATTGAGGGGTTAAAAATGCCCTCCACCTCTTCTGGTTGGCCTCTATTGAAATACCCAATATTAGTGTTTCTAAACATGCCAATTATATAGTACAATTTAAAGCAGAACCAAGTGTTTGATATAAGATTCTTCTCTCCATTATCATCAACCCTGAATTTGGTTCATGTCATGAGTTTGTTTTAACGTTGACAATGAAAGACAACTCTGTTAATTGCAGCTTCTACTGTGGACACAAGTTGATCCAGTTATGGTATTTTGGGAATGTGAAAACCATTTCTGAGAGGAAAAGGCAATTTTGTGAACATCCCTAAGACATACAGCCTGCTTTAAAAAAGGTTACTTTGTTGTTTAACAGCAACTATATGGATCTCTGTATTAATTAAACTTGTCTACATACCTAAAAAAGACAAATCGTATCAGATACTTACAGGGCAATGAAAAAATTCATCCTGTTGATCTGTCTCCCAGAGTAGCTTGCTCTTTTAAAGTAAGCGAATACCATTGCCAACAGGTACTGCAAGAAAGTGTCAATATTAAGTGGTTATTTTCCTAACATTACTTAGAAGTAAATACATAGCAGTACATGTCTTTAACCAAGTTTTTTTATCAACAGGTCACCCCTGCTTTCAAGTAGTAGGCATCTTGACAAAGGAAACAAAAAATGTAAACTTTATTTGCAATTGCAAACCTTGTCAGCAACTTTGTTGCAGGAGTCCATCCACAAAAAGTCTTGAATTACATCATCATCTGTGGAAGACAAAATTTCACCCAGGGTAATAATCTTGATGACTCAAAATGCTTTGTTTACATCTCATTAATAATTGTGAAGGATATCATGATTATTTTTTAAAACAATAGTTCAGAAGTTTTTCATATGTATCATAGGATAACCCCCCCCCCCCCCCCCCAAATATATAATATTTCACCATAGCATAAACTTATCTTATTTACAGGTTGAATTAAAATGACATTTGAAGCTTAGCACAAGACCTTAAATTTTAAACAGTGTGAACAGGGAATGTTGCATCAGAGATTCACTTTACACAGACTACCCAAATGATTTGAAGGGCCTCTTTCACAATAGCCTGTTTTCAAAAAATTGTCACCGGCATTCACAGTGCATCAATTTTGTAGATGATTCACCTACATAAATGTATTTGCCACTAAATTAAAGTACTAAGACTTATATCAAGGGGTTAGAATGGTTAAGTATAATGGATTAAATAGAAAGAATTATTGGTGCTGAAAACCAGCAAGTTCTAAATAGGATAGAGAGGCTCGCTCACCTTGACTTCAAGTGACTTAATCCTTACAAGTCAGCTTTTGGCAGAAAGATTACATCAAACACTATACAAGTTTATTATAAAAATTATCTTTGAAGTGTCAATTATTTCAAACACCAAGTAGCATTTGTAAAGAGTTATTTAAGGTGTGTAACCAACTTAGGTTGGATACATGGATGCAAATTAAAGTGAATCTTTTAATTGTGGTGTTTTCAGTTTTCTGGTTAGCGATAAATATGAAAAACCTCTGAACTTTTCTTTTAAGTACACTGTTGCCTTTAAATTGGTTAGCTTTGATACCAATCAAGTAAACAACATACAATATTGTAAATTTATACATTGATTATTAAATTGATACAAATCATTTGGAGTTCAATGTTTGAATTTTGAACACTAACAACTAAATTTGACTAACAGCATGCTGTGTTACATTTTGTCTAGAACATATTTAATTGTTTGCTCCAAGAAAAACTTGGCAAAGATTTTTTAATTAACTTCATCTGTTTGGCATCCAATGCTTATGTAAATGAGCGATTGTAACGATAGGCGTATTCTTGTGTGGGCATACATGTATATAGTGTAGCGTTAGGCTATGGTGCGCATGTATAGACGCATCGCTGTTTAATTATGTAACAGAGGTTTTTAAAAGTATCGGGCGCAGCGCGCTGTTTGTGGTGCGTGTGTGCAACTGGTGTGAGTGTGTGCGTGTGGTGTGATAGAACTTTCTTGTGTTTGAAAATGTTTGGCAGAGCTTATGAATGAGGCAGTGAGGACGGATGGTTGACCGGCCAACACTTGTGAGCGAGTGAGTACGTTTGATTTATATGTGTGAAGTGAGCTTGTGATTTGTAAGTAAATTATAGTTTATATTTTATGTTTATTTTGCTCCAGTTGAGTTGTTAATTTATTTAAGTAAGCCGTTGCTCCAGTTAAGTTGTTAAATTATTCAAGTATTAAATTATCCAAGTAAACCGTTAATCTTTTGTTTCTGCGTTATCTTTACAACTTCTCTCCCCTGAGTCATCATACTTTTGGGAGGGCACGCCAGTACGGAAAACCACTAAACTTACACTTAAATGCACCTATCCATGTCACATAGTCTTTCTATTAGTGGCATATTTTGAAGCAAAACTGACATTGACAGGTCATAATATGTAGTTCCAGTCGATCTGTTCAAGTAATATTCCACATATGTGTCTAATA
>JAIPMN010003514.1:0-22603 GCA_020650975.1 Apostichopus californicus | reverse complement strand
TCCGCGTATTGAATGAAGTGAACATTTATATTGTTTCGTTGGGTGAGACACTTAATCCCCCAAAATGGATCTTTTCACTCAGCTGTGTGTTAACTGGGGATGTGGGTATATGTGCAGGATTGTGGTAGTATGTGCTATGGGATGTCTGGGAATATGTGCAGGATTGTGGTAGTATGTGCTATGGGAAGTCCCACAAGAGATGTGTTATAGATCTGGTACACTGTTGTCTGATCCAAAAATGCAAACAAAAGCGAAACCAAAAGCAAATTAGAAGTATCTATCTATGGCTCACCATTTTCATTCCACGCTGAAACTGTCAAGAGTGATCTGTCTTGTTCCAACAGATGAAGAGTCTGGGAGAAATACCTCAAAAAATCAGGAGACACTTCCAAATAAGGCTCAAGAACAATCACGTACGGTTTGTCCTTCTGAAATGTCAGACTTAGCTCTAAAGCCCTTCGCAAATTTTCTGTCGAGTGAAGAAGGAGAGCATTGACAGTAAGGAGCAAAGTTATACATATTTTTGTAAAGAACTAAACTGATAGTAATGTCTTTTGATTGGACAGTAACTTGTGTACAACAGTATAAAAGGCAACCCATTCAAGGTTATCTCACATACAACAATATAAAGGCATCAGCTTAGTTTACCAGCTGAGCTGTAAAAGTTCTCTTAATCTAGGCCTCTTATCAGATTGCTAACAGCAATATTTTCGTCTGACCTTTTGTTGAAACTAGACCTATAACCCTCTTAGAGTAACAGAGTTAAATTTATTAATTAAAATATGAGAATATGTAAATATAGATTTTACTATTTAATTAGATTTAGGTTTTTAGAAGTTTGATTAATCTAGGAGGACAACCCATGCAGGTGCAATTATCTTTCAAATCAAAACTCCACACCAAAACATTATACAATTAGTAATCCTTCTAAAAAAAGCCTAATCTAAAGTTTGATAAATAAATTATCATACAAAATGTCATCATTGTGAGGAAATAACATCCTCTTTAATAGATAACATAGAACATAGAACAGAACATCTTCTCACCATGGTAACTTGGGAAACTCCGTTGCTCTTTGACCCTGAATCCATATAGTCTAACGAGGTCACTAGGTTCCTCAAAGTGACCTTCTAGGACTACATAAACATTATCCCTGTTAAGTCCTGGAATTTCCAGCAATGAATCCATGCATCTTTGCAATGCTTTCAGATCAGCACCTATGAATGAATGAATGAATGAATGAAACGGGTAGTCAATTTGGAGATTATCTGAAAGGTTAAACGTTATCCATAGGGTCTTTTGCATGCTGTTCAATTCAATAGCTAAAGTCCTAATTAAAGTCATTGACATTCGATGAATATTCTCTTGTAACATAGTAACCTTAAGTCGGCTACAGCAAAAAAGGATCTGAGCTTATTTGTCATTCTAATGATGTCATCAGGAAAACTGATTTACAAGTTAAAGCTTTATTTTATTTTACAAATCATTATAGATTATATTTATATGGAACGAGAGACATTTTGATCACTTGCCACAGTCAATGTACTATAAACTTTTAGATTTATTGGGAACAAATATTAATGGAATTGTTCCTGTTATAGGCAATGATATTTATAGTCAGTACCCCATCTGTCATGATAATGTATAGTCAGTCATTCTGTATTTTGTTAGATAAATGTATAAAGTGACTCACAAGCTACGAAATTTTATAAACAAGCCATTACTGCATTGCATGTTCTACATATTGGTTAGTGCAATAATTTGTATAAATTTGTTATGCAGCAGTCAACCTTTGCAAACAGTCCCGCATGCACCCCTGTGAATGAACTGTATGAACACTGTATCATATGCACTGTATGAGCACTGTATCATATGACAGATCCTTGCTAAGGATGCAGAGGTTGTACAATCATCTCATACCTCCAATGACAAGTATGGGAGTGCTGTAAGCTTTGTTTTTATGTAGAGACATATCATCCAATGGCAGCGCCCTCAAGACCTTCTTCCTCTCACCAGAACAGAGATCTACGTACGACGGATATTTCTTACAAAACTCCCGTCTTCTCACTTCGGACGGATGTAAGAACCGGAAACCCTCGACTGACAACAAGAGAGCAAGAGAGAAAGAGAGATTAGCATTTTAAAAAGTAACATCAATCTAACCAACCCATAAATTCGGATTTAATTGTTCTAAATCGGACAATCTTAAACTACCTCATCCCTAACTGTTAAATTTCAAAATTTGCCACAGTTCATTTCCACATTACTTTTCTCGATCACTTATGCTTGAGGATTAAATTCTGTGTCCTTAGCACTCAAGAAGGATCTTCCTTTGTTTTATAAGGAAAGTGTTGTTTATTAAACCTGTTTTCCTCCAAACATAATTATAAAAACAACTGCAGGCTGTCTTGTTTATGGCAATGACATCCTGCATAACCAAATGATTAAAACTAGAACATCCACAAAATGAAGTAATGAGATGACACAAGTACATTCAAACATGAAACTCCTTGTATTCAGAAACAGGCAGCAAAGCTACGTTAAATGGACAAACTTACTTTTGTCTGGGATGCAGGCATTCAGTGCCGCTTTAGCCTTTGATTTATCGTTTACGTTGCTGGCAAGATTCATCTCTTCGAAGGGAGAAGAACCCTGTATACCTTTCATGCCAACAAACACCCACATTCCTTTAAACGTTAAGTCGTGGATCTTGATGGCACCAAATCTCTCCAAGATATCTTTTGCATGGACAGACAACCTGCAATGACGATAAAGACAAACAAAATTGTACGAAGATAACGATGGATTTGCATAATAAGGATTAATTAAATAGATAAAGATGATACTAGAAGTAGGCAATTACCCAACAAATACACTATATTTTAGAAATTATGCCCATGACAGATAGAACACATTAAAACCTGCAATCAAACATTAAAATCAACTAAAACATTCTATGCACTCGACTGAATCGCAGTTACAATCGCAATTTTTTTCCCTTCTAATAATGATAATTTTCAACGGTAGATTTAAGAGAATAGGTGTCAGTGATATTTGTTGTGACTTTCAAGTAATTTTCAAAAATATACTATAATGATCTAGAAGTACACAGATTCCATCGACCTTGCAACGACAATATGAATATGAACAACAGTATGAATAATCATTTCTAGCTGGAGCTCACATAAATAGACTATTGGCTTTCTCAAAATAAATATTCATTGCACATGTGCAATTGTGTTTACAACAACATATATCAGCTGCTTCAAAATGAATATTCATGTCCAAATATCACAAGCCTTTGTCATTATGTTATCATAAGTACCAACTCAACAATGATAGATGGAAGAGTTTTGTTGAATTTAAATTTTGGAAATCAAATCAAATTTGTCTTTGCTGCTCATTTTTGCAAGTTGAGATGTACAAACTAACTATTACTGTAGAAATTATTGGCAATTTTTTTTTACACTAATTGCGATCACAAAAATTGAAACGAAGCGACATGTACTGGAGTAACCAGAATGATATTAAAACTTCTTTCACTCATGAGGGAGGGGAAGGGGAGAGGGCCTAGTTTCATAATAAATAATAATAATAAAACCTGGTGCTTATATAGTGCCTTATCACAATGAATAGTAGTATCACAACCAAAAATATATAAAAACAATATAAGAAAAAAAAATCAAATGTATGTGAAAACTTATAAAAACAAGATGAAATAAAGTATGCATGGGTAGTGACAGTTTATCATTAAAAGGTGAAGATACAATTTTTGGCATGAATGAGAAATTAAGTAACAAAATGATAACAAGATAGAAATACATTAAAAAAATATTACGGACAGATTTGCTAGTTTGCATATTATGACTATAACTCCCCCAAAAAGTTTACTGCAATTATGAGATGCATCAAAGTTAACTTTCATCATGCATCTTACCATCTTGAGGCATCATCAGACACTGCTCCTATCAAGAGTTGCCTCTCGTTAACTTCCCGTAGAAATTCAACCAATCTATCACTTTCAGCCTCTGCGAATGTGAATTCAGTGAAGGAGAATACTTGAATAAATCTACACACAGAAATAAATCTACACTCTGTCTTATAGAACTCTGCATGACACTGTATAGTCATGTAATTGTGAATCAAACACATGGATTAGCTGATCATGAATAACATAGAAATGTCCATTTCTTATTTCAATCATTATAAATTCATACTTTCACAGGTCAAAGCAGGTATATAGCAAACATATAACTGTACTACTCATTAACAAAAGAGTTGTTTATACTAGCAGTCTGGTTTAGTATAAACAATTCATATAAGACTGAACTTGAGCATATCTTAAGGGGAAGAATATTGGACATTTTAATACAAGGAAAAATGTTTCAGGTTATTAAGAGAAAGTATCTTTGACATGAACTTAGATCAGAGAGTATAAGCTAGGGCAAACGACTCTCTTAACTTTAAACAAAAAAACTTAAAAATAAAGATAAGAAAATATTACATTGTTAGGCAATGATTGAGTTGTATTGTAATACTAAAGAACTCACAAAATTATCATGTCTATTTGTATAAATGTCAAATGAGTCAATAAAAAGTTTTTAAACAAATAGTCAGGAAGTATAAAAGAAAATGATAATGATAAGTAATGTTTTGTTTTAAATGCACTTTAACTTCATTTACACAGCTTTCCACGAATACATCTGATCTGGTTTGCATTGCAAATAAGTTTGACTTTTTGACCTTTTTTTGCTAAAAAAAAATTGTGTTAAGCAATATTGCATTTATCATTTGGGCATGATGAAATAATAACATTGTCAACCAAAGTGTCGGTTCAATATTGTCAGTGGTAGACTTATATAGATTGATGGTCAAGATTATCTTGTTCATTAGTGTAAGAGAACATAGCATTTATGCCAGACCAACAGAGCGAACATCAATAGGCAAATAATGATGACTGTCATACCTGATACATGAGTATCAAATGATTGAGATCTGATGACAGATCCCCAGTCCAAATCGTACACTAGAAAGTTCAGCCCACGACCGCCAATGTTTGCAAAATTTCTAGATGGGAGAAACAGAAGAAAACAATTAAAGATGCTGATGATGTAATGAGGGTATCTTGGCCGAGACACAACGCATTGGTAAAGCTTAATGTCAAAGAAACTGGTTTATGATTACGTATAACTATCTTTTCTGTGTTATGTGAATGTCTGGATGAGTTTATACAATTTTTAAAACAATTCCAGGTTTATAGGTCTAGTTGATCAGCCTGGAAGGCAGTTCTTTATAAGACATCGAAATATATGCATGTGGGCAAATCCGAACGGCTGAAAACTCACGCTTCATGTTGAGTGGGCTATCCAGTTTGCAGTTCTGAGCTGGATGTTTCACAAAGTTCACAAGTAAACAAAGGGGACACAAAATATTTAATGTCTGTTGCAGTAACACCATGACCAAACCGTTAGGAAATAGTCAGTCATTTTCCAAAACAAATATCAACACTTATAGCCTATGCCTTACACACTTCAAATAGCAGATATGTACCTAGCCTACCACACTTTTCATAGCAGATGTCCCAGCCTACCACACTTTCATAGCAGATGTACGTAGTATCTGTGCTGCAGGGGATGATTAAACACAGGACATCTAGAACAAATGTGCTGTTCCATAAAGGATAAACCTCATAGTCAGAAAATGTTTTTATTTGCACTTCAAGAATATGACATGCAAAAGTGTGCACTTTTGAGCACTTACAACATTATGAAAACACTAGATTTATTATTGTCTTCCAAACCAAGAAGAAGCTATAAGCATTGTGCATATTTGAATTTGAATTGCAGGCCGGAAGTGGCCACCCCTGCAGGGGATGAAACAGAAATAAATCCAGCTACTTACTCTTTACCATTCACACAGAACGAAACAGGAAGCAAGGCTGTGTTTTCCAAACTGGCAGAGACAATTTTCACGGCAGTTTCATTTCCAGAGCAAGGAAGTTTCATCCCACACATTGCACTGTTAGTGTTTTTCACTGCAAAGAAATTTACAAAGAATGGTTAGAGCTAATTCTGGCAACATCATTTTCCTGTCTTTAATAGTTACTACTGAGGTTTACTCAGTAAATTTCTTCAACTATATTTCAATTCTTGCCCTGGGATAATGTATTCCCATTTAATTTAATTATTAACATAAAAAAAAAAAATGTCCTCAACTTTTAAAGGTTACTACAAGAATAGGTGGGAAAGCTAATTTTGGGTGTCTTATTTCAGAAATAAAATGCATGGAACTGCTTTAACACAAAGTTATATAAGTAAATTAACAACAGAAAAACTGACTGCGACTTTGTAAACAATGGAAAAATAGCAAGAAATTCACAGCTACAACGGTTTTGAGCCAGTGACCTCTGGGTTACAAGTCCAGAGCTCTAACGACCGAGCTATTAGTTGATGGCCATCGCTACACCGCAATTTCTTTGCTACGGGCGCCAGTCAGAAGCCACGGTACCTTGCATACCCTGTAACCATTGGTTTTGCCCCCATTTCATTCTATGCAACCCAGGAAGCAGCCGGAAAGGTATTGCGAGAGAAATTTGGCTTTTGATATATAAATGTATAAGTAAATGGAACAACAGAAAACTGACTGGGAAATTTTATGCAAAGAAAGAGAGAAAAGATAGTTCTTTGCTCTTTTTCCATTAAAGCAAAGTTGTTAGATTTAGTGGCACTGCTCAGGCCGTTTTTTAATCTTTTATTCTTTGCTGTCTTTGTTTCATCTTTGCATCACAAGGAGCAAAAAGATAAGTAAAGTCATCCTACAAAAAGATTGTCATGACTTGAGTTCAGTCACTGAGTTCAGTCTTTGTATTACTCCGTTGATAAACTTATTCAAGTCACAGCACTTTGGACAGTGAGTGAAGTAATCCATAACTCCTGGAAAAAAAACACACTAACTGCTCGGCTGGATAAACTTTCCAGCCATGACATGATGAGATTTATCCGACTGGAATATCTCTGAGCAGAAAAGAATGCACTGCAAATACAAACTAGACGAGAACGTGGTTGGGTTTTGCAAACTTCATTTTTATAATCAATTTATACTTATTATATTTTTCTTTATAAACCCAGGCCTTTAACTTTTTGCTATCTACTGACTAAATACCTGTGCATCTGTTTGCCAATAGCTAAAAAGTAAATAAATAAAAAACCCATTATTTGCCAGTAGACATTAAGAACATGAACTATTGATAAGTTTGGTAACCGTAGTCAGTCCAAAAATAAATTCTGCCTTTCTGTACTGAACAAAAGCCCTGTAAAAATACTGATTATTACCAGCAAATATCATTGGGCTGCTTTAATAAGACTGTACAGTAACTGATGGGTGTTATAAATTTTAACAAAATGCCAGAAAGATCGATTTTTTTAAGCAGTTGTATTTTTTTTTTATAGCAAGAGGTTAAAATTGTGAAACTCTCCACCTGAAAACATTCTTCTATTCTAAATAAAAAGAGAAAAATGGGAATTTGATGCCTTGCTTCATTACCACTGTACCGTACCACATTCAAATGAAGTCATTTAAACTAAATGAAGAAAAGACACAAAAAAAATCATAGAAAAGAAAATTTACACTCTTGCAAAAGAGGAAGAAACTTTCATGAAAATATCAATCAGAAAGTGACCTTACAGGTAGATTTGTCATTCTCTGGTACTCACTATTTAGTTTTACTGAAGAATTCTTTCATGCAAATAGACTAGTGATTTAGGAAAAGAAATTACGAAACAGTGGAAGCAAAAACATGCACAGTCTTAGAGTTTTACTTTGGCCTATAGTAATATTCATGATCTAGTTTCCCTCTCCTTTTGCAATTTTCAGCCACAAGCAAGGTGTGAGAAAAGGATTGATCAAATTGATTGAGTAATTAATTAATTTACATATTTATTTAGTTAACAAGGATATTAAAGAGCAAAGGAGTCCACTCTACCTGGTGAAACATTCTCCAAGTCTGATAAATTGTTTGAAAGCAAGTAGGAATCAACCACTTCAGAGAAAGATATAACAGACATGGTTTGTCAAAAGTGATTGCTAGCAACAAATCAAGAATACCCTCAATTAAAAATGTCAATCCTCAAAAGGAAAATTTGGGGGAAATAATCAGAATAGGATCAAGAAACGTTTCAAGGCCAAAATCAGCTGCGTTCTTCAAAAGAGCTGAACGTAAATATAAAGTTGATCTAATGATGAGTTAATTTTCTTTCAACGGAGCTATAAATTTACTTGTCTTCTCTCTACTTTCATTGCAAATCATATTTTTGACCGTGACGTTACTTCTAAAGCCTTTTGTCAGGGGAACCGATATAACCCCCTCCCCCCCACCTTCATACTCAATAACCATACCACAAATATGAGATCTATTTAAAATCACTATCATTGTAAAGAAATGGTTTACCATGCCTCACTAGACAATTTATATTTAAACTTTTATCAAGTTCAAATACATTAAACATATAAACAGCTGCATTTACAACTGAATGTCTCCTGCTTGGCAAATACACATGAATGCAATGTTTAATGTTTTAGCATCCTTCACTCAACAGATGCATCAAATTAAAAAAGACCTTGAACTCTCACTCCACCATAAGAATACATACCAACCATTCATGTGACATGCTCCCAGGTGCTACTAACATATTATTAATCCTATGTCAGTTCCAAATGATAAGCGTTCCGTAGACGAAAGACCCCCACTACAATGGGCATGTACAGTAACTTTGAGAATAATAATAATTTATGTTTGGATGTCAACATTGTTCAGAGTAGCTTTCCCTCATAACATGCTTGATCTGCATGGACCCTGGCAACCATTCATACATCTACTGTCAGAGTTTTTATAGACTGCATATGGCTGTCACACCTATGATCATGTTATGTGAAGAATTTGCAAGAAGACTTGTGTTGCTAAGGAACAACGAATCCTGTCGTCTGCTTCTCGTGTCTTTGAACATTTGTGTAGAGTCCTCATAAGCTACAAGCGTTTCAGCTGCAGTTCCATTGTTTGAAAGAAAATATTTCAAAATGTCATGAAAACTGCAGTTTAACATTGGAACAATGTACTACTTTGCTAGAAAATACTGTTCGCGTAGCTTCCAAGGAATGTGGTAGCTATGAGATCATGCACTTAGTTACTGTAGAATACACATTCATGGAGAACTATAAGAGTTTAGTGCTACAAGGGAGCACGTCACATGGCCCTCCATGGTAGGTACATTTTTTTGCACGTCTCCTCATTGACAAAGTTGGTCCAGGTTAGGATATATGCCGATGAACAGATGCTGAAAACCTAAAGATTGTCTCTCTTCTTTTAAACTAAAACATCAATATATTGCCTGCTAAAAGCCTGCAAGACATTTCATAACGTGGGGGTGTATGGATTGTATCTAATGTCGTAACAAGGACTGAACATATTTTATTGTTGACTGGCGGGGCTTATCCTCAGCTACTTAAGCAAGCCATACACTCACCATTTAAACACAACCGTATGGGACTTGACTACAGTTTTCTAGTTTTCAATAGTTGTGGAGACCAAGACCCAACACAAAACAAACGATGAGGATGGACAACAAACGTTTTTACATAAATTTAAGGATTAGTTCTTGTTTTGGTGACATGCATAATTGTTTCCTTGTGATTAGCTACACTTGTTTACACTGGGCAATTGCTGTCATGAAGCCCTACATGTTGAGTATCCCCTACGGAAAACGACACCAAATAAAACTGGCAAACCTCTTACACAGTCGTATCTTTATAAAGCACAGGCAACCTACCCGACCATTCAATGATATATTCCACATTCCGATGGCTGAATCAAGCAAGACTGTTTTCAGTCGGGCAGTGTGCGGCAGGTTTAACACCTCTCAGGGTGAGACACTTCACAGCATTCAATACTGAATTTATGATTGAGTGATAGCTGATGAGATGTGATTTCAGTTATATATTGTATATTATTATACGTGCATGCATGTTCAATAATTGTCGTTATTAAATCTCACATGGAAAGGACAAGCACCCCTTGATGCTTACAGAGTCAGCCCATGAGCCCTCGTCAGCTCTCTGTGCGACCTGAAAGTAAAAACAACAAAGAATATGGCACTTTAGAGATACATTTAATCATATTTGTACAAAGACATTTTTCAATGTAAAAGGGCTGTTTAGTAATTACTATTTCATACTTTCTTCGGTCCTTTATGAAGGGGCTCTGCATTTTGTTACATCACAACCACTTTATGACATTTGCTGACTTCATACTATTAAAGCAGTCACATATTTTAAGCTACGTATGGGTATTCTTCAATGTGTCAAAGGCCTTCTTTCTTTTCTTTTTTTGAAAATTAAAAAATTTCCTGAAATTTTAAACATCTGTTGTAACATTAAAGCAATACATTTTCCCATTTACTTTATGCCAATGTATTTGCAAATATGAGAACGGAAAGATTGAAGCTCTACCCACGTGGACGAGGAGAAAAAGGCAACGTAAGAACTGAATCGTCAACAATGCCAATAACAAGTGGAAAGAACAAATAACCTTTTATGCTAAAAATGGCCCAAAAAAATGTCAAAGCAAATTTACTTACTGCCTCAAATTCTTTTGCATGCCTGCCACCTTTCTGACCTACGAAGACCCAGGAACCCCGGTAGTTTAAGTTGATTATTTCACGGCTTCCAAAGTGTTCCCTCAGATAATGTTTGGTCTCGTCTGACATGCGGTAGGAAGCGTCGTCAAAGGTAACGATGAAGATGATGTGGCCCGTTTCCACATTCTTTAGGTATCTCAGAAAGTTTTCATCACCTATTTGACAAAATCAAATCAACTATGAGTTAATGCAGAACATTTTATCCAGTGGAATAAAACCAGACCATGGACAACGTTTACTGTTATCTGTATGCTTGCATAATTTTTAAGGTTTTTTTTTTGGGTTGTTTCTCCGACATCCAGGTCTTAATTTTTGGTTGTCCGAACACAAGTTGTCCAAGGAAATGTTGAAAAATAACAAAGAATGACCAATATGGACACTGTAGGAGAGGTGTTTATGATTGGTGAATAGAACACCAGCTTTTTGGCCAGTAAAACTCATATACATTGTCCTACCACTATTGATGTTCTGTTTCAGTATCTCCCAAAGTAGTGGTGGCTGATACCAATTTATCACTTCACCTATTTAGGGGTACTTAGTTACGACGTGATATGAATTTGATGTAAAAAACTATAGACGTCCGTCGGACGACCTCCAAAGCTGATATTGGTCGTCCAAACAGAACTTTGGTTGCATCAAACCACCTGACGACCATTTAAACTTTTGCCCTGTATTAGGTGTGAGAGTAAGCATGAGTAAGTAAGATTAATATAAATTACATCACATTTAAAATGATGTCAAATTTAAATGGCTTTAAGCAGTGCCTTTTGTAAACCACTTGATTACTCATTTGCATGCCAGTCCACTTGTAAACTAAAGTCATCAACTAAAATCAAGATATGACTTGTGAATATTTGACAAGGAAACAAAGTTAGGAACAATGCATTTTACAATGACAGTAGCACATATAATATTTAAGAAGTACTCTAATAAACATAGTGTACAGCCTTTCTAACATGATCTCACATCATCGCAAATAACGTTCAAATGGTAGGTATCGTGAACTGAGTAAACACTTCTTTTTTTGAGCAGACATGTTGATATAAAGGGCAGCTGAATATCAAAATATCGAACAGCAAAAAAAAAAAATCAAATGATTAAACAGCATAGAACAAACAAAACATAAATCAAACTAACCTTCACCATAGAGATCAAATAAACGTTCATGTCGTGGAATCTTCAACTTATCTATTTTGTAATAAAATAAAACGGTTTAAAATTGATCAGTTTTTGCATGAACATATTGCTCCGTTATTCCATCACGAGACAGTATCAAGAACAGATTTAATACACAATCATTCCGATATTAAAACAAACTTGGAAAATATCTTTCATGACAAATTGACAGGTCGATTAAATTGTAATGTCCTCTTTACAATCATTGAGACAAAGTGACCGATGGTCAACGTCAACCTTGGCAGATATCACAGGTAAACCACAGACTTGTTTCCTTAAAATTCCAGAGTAATTTTGTGTTTTACCCCAATGTTAAAAAATCAACTGTAAGAATGAATTTCACTGTAGCATGAAACACTCAGGAGTTTGTATATAAAAGGGCGTACTGTTCCTCATAACGGATGGACAATGCATGTAGTACTTTCTGAAAGAATTGTATGAAACATGGTCACAGGTGATGACCACGGGTAATTGGTAACGACGAAATACATCCTTTATGTCATGTTGTTGTCCAGGAACTAGAATATGTCCCATGTACTTCATCATATTTTGAACCACTAACACAAACTGTGTTGATCAGACTTTTTGTAAGTTTTAAAAGTTTGATCTGGAAGAAAACCACCTCACCGTCTACGAGGAGCAAGTTCAGCCCTCTTCCCATTTCTCGAGACAGGAACACTCTGGAGAAGTGAAAAATAAAATAAACGGCAAACTTTAGGTACAAGAACTTTGACATTCGATTGTCTCACACTGGGCAAACTCCTTCCCTGTGTACTCAAATAAGGTAGAAAAATATTGAATGAGATTTTTGCAGAACTTTGCACATGTTTCTTGGAACAAGCCTTTGAGAAGGAAATTAAAATTTTGTCAATGTCGGTAACCTAAAAACACCTTGAACAAGATTTCTAGAGAAGAGTACCTATATGGACGTTTAGAGACATGGGTTAATCTGCATCGATTATTAAGAATTTTTTAAGAACAATGCAGATTTGGGTAAAACAATATTATATTTATTCTCTCTCTCTGTTTTCAATATAAACTAAACTTTTCTGATTCATTCTGATGAACTCCTTTGGCATCTTCGATGAATGAGGTATCTCTGAAGCGGTGATTTTTGTCCTTTTTGGGGGGGGGGGGGCTGTCAGTGATATCAATTTGTGGTTCTAACAATTCATTCATTTATAAAAC
This sequence comes from Apostichopus californicus, assembly GCA_020650975.1. Lineage (NCBI taxonomy): Eukaryota > Metazoa > Echinodermata > Holothuroidea > Aspidochirotida > Stichopodidae > Apostichopus > Apostichopus californicus. Next base: position 9,551 of record JAIPMN010003514.1, on the reverse strand, counting down.
AACAACATTGTATTATTTTTCTTTCTGCTACTCTGTCTGTGGGAACTTCAGCTCTGCCTACACATTGTGAAGTCAAATTAAACAGATCATTAAACTGTTCCGTCAGACGGTCAGAGATCTAACACGTGTCCCTGGTAATATTGATTTTAGGGAACCTGTACAATCAATATTGTCTGCCACTATAGAGCTGTAGATGCCATGGTTTTACAGAGAAGGCAAAAACAATCTTAGTATGAGCATTAGAAAAGAGAAACATAAAAAGATATCAGTTTAAATTTGCATTTAAGCACGAATATGAGAAACTAAAAAATTAGAAAAATAAAGAAATAACCATGGTTCTGTTCCTTTCACAGTGCTTCAGCATACAACTAGCTGCGTTAATAGTTCATTATCCTGAATTATTGAAAACTGAAATAATAAACGTAATCCATCCTTACTGATAGGAACCATTGTAACACATTGTCGGTTTTATGTCCTGTCTTTCCCCCGACGAAAGAGAAAAGGAGAACTGCCCTGCTGGACATCTCACCGGCATTCCGCAATGAAACATCTCTCCTGAGAGACAGAGGGAGAAAGAGAGAGAGAAGATAAATAAAACGGTTGAATATGTATTCCGATCTCTACATGGCATGCTACAATAAATAGCATTTTTAGCCTGTGCTTACAGTACATCTGCACAAACTTTCTTCATCTAAACAACATGTACGTACAGTAACAAGATGATCAAACTGTAAATGTAGACTACTCTGTGTTAATTTATGGGGGTGGGGGAGGGAGTAGGACATTGAATCATATTTCTGCTGGCTGCAACGAGCCCAAAAAAGGCTAGCAAATGCTAGATAGGTGATGATTCATCTAAGTCTAATTTCATTCTACTTTACTTCCAATGGTGTCCTTGCTATACAGAAGTAACGTTGTATTTTTGCCGAGATATCTGCTTCCAAAAATGATCCAAAATATGTTTTGCAAAGCTTAGAATTTGAAGCAAGTTACAGGTAGAATACCACTGTCGATGTTCCATAATTCTCTGACAATTTGTCAAAGGAACATGACTATGACGTAGACATTTAAGCAAGTTTCCATTTAATAATCATCATACAGAGTGATAAACTTTTGACATAATACACATCTAAAGTCATTAAAACCTTAACTTTCAATTTAGTTAAAACGGATATTTCTTCTTCTTTTTTTCATTTTTTTGTATAGTTTACCAACCTCTCTGGATGACTCGTCTCAGGTATTCCTCAACATCATCAATCAAGGCAAACTCTTCCACTTCACTATGTTGTGTCAACAAGAGCACCAGGATGCATGCCGAAACGTACGAAATTAAAGCCCAAAAAGATACTGAAATTAATAGAACAATCACAAATCATATATGATGTACTGTAAATCAATACCAACGACTACCCTACATTTTGAGTAACAACTGTCTGTTTTGTTAAATTTTGATAGTTTTTTTGCTGGATTTTCATACTTCAGCCATCTTTTCTCTAAAATCCAAATCCAGGCATCAAAATTCAAGCTAATTTTGTTAAGTATAAGATTAAAATGGCTCTATTTGAACTTCCTGAAATGTGTACATGCATACTCCACAAGATGCAATCTTTTTTTCCACCCAAATAAAATATTGCTTTGCTACCTTACTCTTACCTCCAATCCTCCACCCCCCCCCCCCATCCCATTCGATTTTCTATCCCTTTCATAATATGACTATGTTCATAGTAAACAAAACCTGACAAATAATGATAACAGCACTCAGAAGATTTATGAACACTGGGAAATTCCCCTCCCTACCCATTCCCAGCTTACCCAATCTTCCCACCCCCATTCCCATACTGTACCAGTATCACTTCATACTAAGAAGCAGAAAATATTACTTACTGAGATGGTACCTTTTCCAAAATCGAATTAATTGAAAATGATTATCCATGGGTAAACTTTGCTTTATATCTTCTTCCACATGAAATGATTCCAAATGATTCATTTGATGGATTCACAAACTTGTCAAAGATTTGACTGTAAAATCAAGTGCTAAGTAGAACGTAGTACTAGAGAGGAATGCGCAATACTGCATCTCTACAGGAGTTGTAACAGAAATCCAATGGATCCTAATAGACATTGTCTCCAGGTTTGTGAGTTTTGAATGAAACCTCTGATGGGCACATATCGATGAAACCAATTAAACAAATAAAGACTGATGTAGTCACCGTAAAAAAAGGACAAATATTATGACTTTCGTTTCTTTCAAAATTTGCTGTGAACTGAATTTACCCACAGCTGGTTTAACGTCGCAACTACTACACTAAAACAAAATAGTGAAACTGGCCAAAAGTTTGGGCCATTAACATCAATATATCACAGCTGCTTTGTTTGACAACTTTACAAAAACACTTTAAAACCATATTTTGGTAGTTACACAAAACGTGTAGCCCACTACAAACACAATATTTATACTCAAAGAGTACAGCTGCTTTAGAAGTTGTTATAAGTCAATATTTGATGTGACAATGAAAAATATGGATTGTGTAGTACATAAATCTATTGCACTATCGAAAAAAAACCTGCTAATAAGGTACTACCACGTTCTTCACATCTGAATGCTTTTTCTTTCTTCCTTTTTTGTATTGAAAGTAAAAGACGGGCACATGTCTTTACTTTTTACCAATCAACCTATCAATTTGTTGAACCATCCAGTTCAAATCGCATCCTTTTGTAAAGTTTCTAACTTTGTATCAGTTGTCATAGCAACCATTTTTCCTTTTGAAATACAAGCCTGTTGTGTTTCAAGATTTATTCTGGTTACAAGTTTTGATTGAAAATACAAATGTACTGTAGCAGGGCATAACATAAAATCACCTACAGTTTTATCCTCTCCAGATATAAATTTATTGATTATCTCTCTAGTTCTGAAGACTACAATTCGTCATCATAAAGATAACACAAGTAAAGATGATTCAAGATTCGAACAAACAAAGAATAAAACAAGCAATACAACTTTCAAACCAGAAAACCAATTGGCTTTAATAGCAACTCCTTGACACTACATGATAGCATTCGATAGTAACGTTGCACACAATATTTTAATGCGTTGAGTCTGTTGACCGTTATTCACTTCAAGAGATCTGTGAGGTTGCTGCATTAATGTGCACGTGTATACCAACTTTCAAGTTAGACCTTGTGTTTCCCAAGGCATTCAGACTTTGGCTTCTGCGGAACTCAAATGAGGATTGACCTTCACAGAAAACTAGGACTCTCGTACAAACTAATGTGGATCTAAAGACCCAGTAAGAAGTATATTCAAAGTTGAAGTTATTGTTGAAGTTCACAAGGTTCCCACAGTTTAAACTGTTGACCTCATATTACTTTTGCCTTGACAAAAAGCAATACAGTTCTTGTAACCCCATTAGCTAGATGACCTTTGAACTCACCCCTCACCAATTTCAATAGGGTTCTTTATACTCACGGAGGAGGTTATAAAGTACAAAGTTGAAATTAATCAATCATGTGTTTTTTATTTTTATGGTTCCAGTATTTACAAGCCAAGGGTTACACATATATAAATACATACACACACATACACACACAACGCTATCTATCACCATCACATGCTGTAGATCCGTTCTGCTTCTGGCAAGAAACTATTAATTTATTTAACTATTAACAGTCACAGTTAAAGGCTAATAATTATGCTATTGTTCTTAACAGTCTAAAGAATATGCTCAATTGTGTTAATAATCACACAATCATGACAAGGTACCTCTTCGCCAAAATTGTGGCTCATTTGCAGAGATCAAGCGAATGAAAAAAGCCAAACAAAAACAACTCTATTTGTGTACCAAAATATTAATCAGATAATGTAGCCTACACAGTGAACAATTTTTGATGGACTCTACAAGTGCAAGACAACGGTTTTTGTGGAATGTGTCCTGTGAACGGTTCTCTCTGCTGTGGGAACATTGACAGAGACACACAGACATTACACAATGGTGAGCTAGGCATTGTGACAAACGTAGATCGGCATATAACCTATTGCACAGTTATGATAGGAACGAGCATGCGAACGATTTAGGTTTACATGTCGACAAAACAATAACAGAGAAGGGGCAGTTTTCTTTTCTTTCTTTTTTAATTTTTCATTGGTTGCATCACCAGGCCAAGTGGGCCAGGATTTTGGGGAAAAAGTACATTGTCATGATTGTGTGCTTATTTACTACATAAAGGTACCAAAACCAATTGTAGAGTTAAATGGGATCATTAGTTTGTGTTTATAATGGAATGCATTTAATCATAATTAGGCTTTAAAGCAGCATTTTGCGTCGTTTTCTATGATTTTTCTCAACCTCACTGACTCCACTATGCCATAACGACATACATAACTAGCTTATCTATTTAAATCTTACTTCAAATGGTGGCATAAATGTCGAAAAATTTGCAACTTTCAACTTTGTTTTTCTCCAAGATATTTTCCGTTGGGATCCCAATAAACCTCGCCCATAATATGAATATTTAAACACTACGAACGTCATTGACCAATACGTAATACAACACCATGCGTGATTTGTGTGCAGTCTATATGGCAGTTGTAGCAGGGAGTTCCATAACAACTCCCTGGTTGTACCAACGCAAAGTCTTGAATCTATTTTTAGCAACGCCTCATAACTAAACCTCGGCTCTGATTGGTTGAATTCAAACGAGTGGGTATGGGGAACTGAATGCGATTAATTTTGTATGTGGAATACTCGCCAATTAACGTTTTTGGCAGGGAAAAGCTTGGCTAATATCTTAGTTTGCTGTTTTGTGATTTGATGTAGGCCCTATGTAAAAAACTCGATGGACATGTCAAAAAAAGTAGAAAACAGCGACCAAACGCAAAATGCTCATGAATAAACATACTATTCACTGATTGGTGCAATTCAAACTAGTGGATTTGGAGAAATGAAAACTTTGTCGGAGACATTTGTACTCGTTATCGACAAAAATCGTTAATTACTCGCCAATTAACGCTCTTGGCAGGGTGAAACTTGGATGGTATCTTAGTTTGCTGTTTTATGATTGATACATGTAAAAAAATCGATGCACATGACAAAAAGGTGGAAAAAAGCGACCCAACGCAAAATGCTGCTTTAAATGACTCTTTCATGTCAGCTTAGATTTGAATACTGCATTAACTATTTGAAGAGGTTTGGAGAAATCTGCTTAGCTCTTTCTAAACAATTTGTTGAATACAGAAAACTTCAGAACAAGCTCAGTACTTAATGAACAAAGTAACATGGAAACTGAAGATTATGTCCATGGATGCTAAATTGTGCACAACACTGAAATAATTTACCATACAGGTCGATACCTTGTGAAACTGTCAAAATACTGCTGAAAAGTTTGAGTTTGAGTTTATCTAGCAATTATTGTTGTGTAACTTTGAAGGCCCTTTAAAGTCTCTAAACCTGTGCTTCTCAACCTTGCCTCTCAGATTCGACACCTGGGTGAAAAAGTTTGTCCTCATTCCCTCTAACCCATTCCCTCTGTGCTCATTCCCTCTAACCCAAATACCATATGATATGTTTTCAATCACTTTACTGTAACAGTGAATGGTGAACATAACGATTCAATTTTCATGTTATCTGTTACGATTCACTCTACAATACACAAAACAAACTGTTCATCGTTCTCATTAATCATTGGATATGGAATAACAGCAGTAGGTTGTTCACTACAATGATTAATGGGACCCTTGAGCTTGATGCTCTTAAACACGGTCCTCAATATCTCGATTTACATAGCTTGGTAAATTTTTGACGTAAATCGCCGCGATGCGTTAGTAACATCCAGGCTATCAGGTTTCTTGGTTAGAATAACTGTTACAGCACTGAATTCGCACTCAACTAGATAGAGAGAAGGCCCCCCCCCCCTCCCCCAAATTTTCCTTATACAATATATTTGGGAATACATAAATCAAGTGAAGTAAAATTATATTTTATTTCTATGCTCTACCAACAACTACCAGTTGAATTTGCATAAATTTGATGAAGTTGACAAACCAATATGTAAACCTTAGCCAGTAACCCAAACTGAATATTTTAGTCCTTGTACTGTCATGATAGCTTACGTGTAGGTATGTACAACATAACACATGGGCATATCGCATTATTAAAAACTTACATTGAATAACTGACTGTGCTAAGTGCATTGTAGCGCATGTTTCACTCTGGACACTCTCTCAAGTATGATAGCTGTAAGTTTGATCCAGGTGGTATAAACAATTTTGAAAATATCCAGTAGAGTAAGAAGAACTAACATGGTCAACTCCAGTAGTTCAAGCAACGACTAATGAACAGTTTACGCCAGCCATGCAGTTTATTGCACTTTTTGGTTTTTACTACAATGTGTTACTATAAATTATGGCATGCAAACAAGACTGTTTATGTGTCACCAATTTCACCATGTTTAAGCTTGGCAAATAGGTGTTGCATTGATTTTTTAGTTTTTGTTGTAATATTAACTATAATTTCATTTTTAAATTTGGATATTTCATAACAAAAACAATTGCAGAAGAAAACTGCACAATTTTCTTTTGTACTATTGTGTAGCAATCACATGTCCTTTTCTTCCAAAATATTGGCCCATTCACAAGGCTCATGGGAATGAAACCTTCAAACAAAAACATTGGTGTTCCATCAAAACATTTCAAAATGTAGCAAAACACTAATTGGATGCATGCACCAGGAGAGGTCTTGACCTCAATACGTAATAGGTGGATTTAGAACAATGTCGTTACCAACTTCAAATTTTTGGAAAGTGAATGACATCTTAACACTCACAATGGGATGGGTCTGTCACCAGGGATATCTTTAACTAGTATGGCTTTGCTACCCTTAGTATAAGCATGGAGGTAAAAAGGTATAAGACATCCTTCTGTTGCTTGACATCTAGTGACCTTTGACCCACTGTGCTACCAAACTCAGTATGGGACATCCTTCATAATTGGTGTACTGTACATGTTATAATTATTGTGATGCTGTGCTTACAAACACTCACACTTACATACATACAGTACTCAAACGTACATACAGAAGGCCTACACATGCATACACAATCATATACCTACTTGGAACGATGCACAAGGTTTCTTATTTAGTGATCAAGAAGTACAATTATTGCACTATCCCTCAATTCTCATCCCCCCCCTCCCCCACCCCACTTTCTCATATTTTAAAATATCAGAATACAGCTGAGTATTGCTGGAAAATAAAGTCTTACTTACCACTCCGAGTAAGGCATGTCCACCTGATCATCCTGAATGTGTCAGTGATGTTTCATCAATGCATCAGGAGCCAATACTGCTTACTGTCCTAGATTGCATCCTTTGATGAGTCTTTCATTATCTGTCCAAAGGTTCAAAAGTACAGTAACATAAAATTGTAAATACATAACTATTTCAAAGCTAGCTTTGGCCACATCTTTCCACCAAGTATGTGCATCATCAGCAGAAAATGACTGTGTATCCTTCTTTAGTTTCTTGGGAGCTTGCAATATGGTTTGATTAGATCTATGAAGCCAAGATAATTTACCTTATTAACTGACGTACGTTAAAGGTCAAATTGCTAACATTGACCTGTTGTGGTAAAGCTTTGATTCTTCTATTGCAGTCATTTTGTGAAACATCTTTCTTCACTGAGACATTTGGTCATGTTATATACACCCTTCTTTATCATCTGACAATAGGGGGATAGAGCCACAATGAATAGTTTTGGAAACCTTCTGTGATTTGTATCAAGTTAAAATTAGGAGCGATTTCAATGACTTAATAACAACACATGGGTCAAGTAAACCATTGTGGACTGGTTATACATTCGGCATGGCTAATTCCCAACAGCCAGATGAACAATGATACATTACACAATATTCACCTGGCAGCTCCTAAATCAATTAGCTGGTGTGATAATAACGTCTCCTGGATTGTCTGGCACCCAGAAAAATTATGAGGACACAATTCCTCATACCCCCAAGGAAAAATAGGCGGCACACAATCGTACACTGTTAGCCTACACTATGGAATTTACAAAAACATTGCTATAGTATATATTTGTGACTTGGTATTTAGTAGGTCTTGGTGAGCAATAAATCAAATTTGCTAAAGCCTAGCATATAATGCTCTGATGTGGATTGGGTGAATACTTTAATTTGAGAATTGACTAATATTAATTTTTCATTTCATGTGTGTATTTAAAAGAACCAAGAGTAATATCCTTAAGTGCATGGAAGGGCAGACCGGGCAGTCCCTGTCAAGCAGCGAAGAAAAGGCACTGAGCCATCTGCCTGATCGTGTTTTTACAACTACACTACTAAAACTAGGTCATACAATAAATGCAATTGGTGTACGATCGGGATGCAAGCTTTTTTCTACAGGATGCAACCTTTTTTTCTCTAGTAACATTACTGTAAAGTGATTCCAACCTGGGATTGCATTGATAAGATGCAGTAGGATGGATGCATTTAATAACTTCTTACATATTTCAATGGGAAAATGGGAGGCAAGGTTGGTTAATGCGGAAACAATATATTGTAAGTTAGCCAAGACCTTTGATATATGGTTAGTAAATGTACACTTATCGTGGATTCAAAGTGGAAAATTATTAGCACACTATAAGGAGAAAACAATCCAGGGCCTAGGCCGAGTTTTTAGTCACGGCTCATTTGGATGCAGAGGGTTCGTATAATATTCTGCAGATCAGAGCGAGGTCTACCGCCTAGCCTAAATATTTAGTAGAAAAGTTACTGTTGTGAAGAATGTTATTGAAAAGACAACATTAAAATGTTTAATTTCGAAGAGGCCTAACCTAAAACACAGTTAGTGTCAAGGTTCTGATGTTGTACGACGACAATGTTAACTGTGTAGCCTAATACAAGTGCTTCAACTAGTTAGGTATATAGCTACAGCTAGGCCTACTTGAGTACTAGCTTTTCAATGTGTCGCTAAACTAGTACCAATGCAGTAAACATCGAGATCACAGAAATTTGTATTAATTTCTGTGATCGTGATATATTCATAGTTGCTTCTCGGGTATTTTTAAAATTGTATGCATTTTCGTGGATAGAAAAAATAAGAAAAAATCTTTTATAGATGCTTACAACAAAACAAAAACACGTCTTTCACATGCACAGGTTCCAATCCTCTGAATATATCATATGGATAAAGTAGTGTGTGAACTTCAACACCCAACCCGGGAAACAACATTGTATAGGTGACACAAATACACAAGGCTGTCGACACTCTCGAGCGTTACAAACATGTTACAGCTTTTTTCAATATCCTTGGTTCAATATTTCCATCATTTTTTGATGTGGTCGTTGAAACTCTGCAATTCTTCGACTTTCAGAACGCACCATATGTCAAGTCTAAAAAATTTTGGGAGAACCGGCCACAGAATTTACACACACACAAAATTCTGTATTTATTTCCTAACAAAATAATTCCTCAACCTCTTGCAACTGTGTCATCAAAAGATGTTGACTATTTTATCTAAAAGTCATCATTATATTTCCACCTATTA
>JAIPMN010003513.1:0-24811 GCA_020650975.1 Apostichopus californicus | reverse complement strand
ATCAACCTTGTCGCACATTGGCACTGGGAGTTATTGCAGTTTTAATATTTTGGGTTTTTGGACCATAACTGACCTTTGGTGACCTTTGTGGGCACCAAAAACAATAGGGTTCATCTAGTCACTATGGGCCATCCACCCACCAAGTATGGTAATGATCGGTCATTCCCTTGTTGAGTTATCGTGCATACAAGCAAAGCGTCACACACACACACACACACATACATACACACATACACACACACGCCAACCTGAATGCATAGGTTCCTTTGCTTTTAGCAAGGAACCAAAAACTAAAACAATACCTACTGCATAGCAATCCATCTTAGTTGTACTTCCTGTTTTTTCTCTTATGTTTCTTTCTTTCTCTTTTCATAATATTTTGACATTGTTGGGGGGGTGGGGGTTGGGGGAAGGGGGGGGGGTTGGGTGGGTGATATACTTTGCACTTTCTTTGTTACAAAGGGACCAGACCAGAAAAGTATCCACTTATTTCTGGTTCCTCTACTTCTATCTCACATATATATTATTTCAATACTCTATATTTACTGTTTACTGTATTTGATACCATCTATATTTATCCTATACTGTTCAAAATGTAAAATAATGGAATGTAGCAAATAAATTCAATTCAAAATAAAAGTGTGCCAATAGAACTTAGATATTATATTGGGTAAGGAAGCAAGATTGACTTTCTCTCCATGATAAGTGTTTATGTTGATCAATTATTTCCCAATAAACTAAGGTTATATAAGTAACACTCAGGTGTCTACTTCTACAACCAAATGTTATTACTTTTTTACCTCTACTCAGACACTCACCTGGGTTCATATACTCTATGTGTGCTTACTTTTTCATCTCCACTTATACACACTTACCTGGTGTATGTCTAAGATAAAATCAACAGCATCCATTTTTTAACTTTACTTAATTTTGATGCAGGCCAGGGTGGACTTTCAAAACTAGCTAAGTTCACTCATCTGTTCCACTACCACTTAAAAACTCACCTGGGTGCAGGTCTCTAAAAAGAATATCCTGGCTTTCTGGAGATAATTGAATGTCTTTCATCTGAAGGAAAAAAACAAAATATTATATAAATATTGAAAGTTTTACATGTAAGAATTTTTAACATACAATAGAGCAGCCTATCTATCATACCCCTGTGAATGATTAGGTTTAAAGTAGGAACGTAATGCAGAAAAATAGAGCTGAAACAGAAACAAGACAACATTTCAAAAATGTGTAAAATCCAAAGGAAAAGGAATGTTGGTGACAACATACCTTTCATTTATGGAGTAATTAATTGATACCTAAGATACCTACAAAAAAAAGTTTCCAATAACTGTTGACCTGTGCATAGAATAATAGATACTTTTTCAGCATTTCACTGTATTGTGAGTTAGTCATTCAAGCAACACCAAAGAGTCAGCAAAAGATGGAAAACTGGATCAAAATAAGAAACTAAGGTACACCAGGATCGCAGGAGTGACTGAATAAAACGATAATATTAGAATAACAGGCTATTATAATTCAATTGTATTCAATTGTCATCCACCATAAATATTACAAAGAAAAGGATCCATGCGAAAACATGCCAACAAATAACTATAATTCAGTCACAGCGCTGACATTCAATCAGCCTGCAAACAGCTGCAAGACTTTCAACAGACAGGACAGGAATAAACAAAGAAATGATCAGCAGAGAGAAGATGTCATTTAAATATTGTAATGAAGAGACATATGAGAACACAAACAGCTGGAAGACAATCAGCAGATATAACTCACTTTTGATTGGAGGATAAGGACTACCTGGCTTTCTTCATGTTGTGATACTTTTAACTTCACATCAACCATGTCAGTGTCTCCATCGTTGTTTCTGTTAAGTCTGAACTGATGAGAGACTCTACTGGCAGCACAGAGGTGGTCAACGTCTACATGCTAATGGATAAAAGATATTGAAGATCAATGTACTGATAATGAGAATGCTTGTTAAGTATTCAAAGAAACTGTGCCACATATAAGACATAAGATTTAAGGAAATGCTGGTAAGGAACCAAGAAATGTGGCCGTATACAAATGCTTAGATTTCATGGGCAGCTGGTGAAGATTGTACTTTCTTTTGTAATAAAAAATTCCATAACAACATTGTAGGTTAAACTTGTCCAATGGGGAATAAACCCTACAGAAACATAGTCAATGGATATTCATGTGATTGTAGATGAATACTGGCTTATATCAATCATTCTGTTTTTGATGAGTATTCAGAGAATTAACTAGGTAGACATGCAATTTTCTTAATCATTCCTGCTCACAGGACAGCCACTTAATCAACATCCCACTCCAGCAAGTGAGAGTTTGCCACAGCATCTGAACACTACCTCAAAATACAAAGAGAGGTGAATTAATGACATCCACATTCATCACCAAAGTGCAGACATGGTTATTGAGGCTTTTTGTGCAACCATGTGAAAGAACATATGCTAAACTTCATTTCTTAAGTCATGAACCAAAAATAACAACCCTCATAAGATTATGCTCAACAACACTACCCACCAGAAGTTTTGCATAGATTCTAGTACCTGTTGGATTTTTAACCAGAAAGTAGTAGTCGGGCCAACATACTAGCCACTACAGCATTTTAATCCTCTTTAGGTTACCAATCCTTAACTACAAGTTAACCTACATACAATGTTAGAAGACAAACTTTAATAGCATTGGTGATTACAAACCTTTGTTGATTCTTCCTTCATCAGATGGTAGCTATAACTGGGCGATGACATCATCAGATCAATGCAAGAAGCATAATCTCTGCTGTCTTTCAATGTCCGGGTAATTTGAAATGTTGCATAGTTTCCTAGACTCAGTTTGGACTGGTGGTCCTCTAACAGTAACTAAAACATAATAACATGGACATACTCAGTTATGCAATTTGTTGTGCCTTCATTCTTCTTCATCAATACTGCTATAGCAAGTAACAGCCGCTTTTGTCCCTTAATTTAATTAATGTTGCTTATTTCTATTTTATTTCTAATTTGCCAGTAACAACACAATAAAATTAATTATACAAATCATGTAAGAAAACAAGATTCCCAGTATCCGACTTATACATCACAGTACAAAGCAGAATTGACCTCACACTGCTGCAGATATCACCATGGTAACAGGAGATTATCCTCACCTTGTACTCTTCATCACTGTCCTTACAGAAACAAACAGTTATTAAGACATCATCTTTGGCATCAAGTATCCCATCAATAAATGGAACAATACGGAATATATGCTTCTGTTCTGTTTCGTGGCTGACTAAATTAACAAAGACGTAGCTCAGGATGTTAATATCAAGACTGATCTTCTCCGGGTCTAGCTTCCGTTCAACAGATTTCTCTTCGGTCCAAGTTATTTCACCTATTATAAGTAATGTTATAAAAACATATAATACTTGGTAATCTTAAATACAGTAAATATCAATAGCTTATTAAGTAAGATATATTTTACAATACTGATTCCCAACATAGAATTTATTGTACATCTTCTGGTACATTCATTAAAATGCATTAAAAGCGTTTATCGATCACCATCTTTACCTTCTTGTGAATTTTCTTTATCTTTCAGACCAGTGAAGATAATAACATCATGTCGATCTGGCTCAGGGATAATAGCTGAGTGAGGAATGGTCAGATGGGCTGGCTTCTTGAGGACGAGTCCTTCTGGCTCTAGTTTTATCAGAGGTGTCATTCTGCCTCTACGAGCACTTCCAGGGAGGTGTATGTCAGGATCATAGATCACTTTAACAGCAATTACATGATCAGAAGATAAAGCGTCTTCAGGAATAGTCAGATGTACCCCCATGATGCTAATAGTTCCACCTTCACTCTTTATCTTGTGTTCAATGTATGAATGATGTTGCCTCATTTCAAGTATCTGTGAATCTTTTCTTTGTTTTGGTAGTTCTGCTTTCTCTGTTCTCTCCATCAAAGTCTCCTTACTAAGGTCATGATATTCCTCTCTTTCATCAGAACCTTGTGCTGCAGTTGATTTTTCATCAGGGAAAAAACTGACATTTTCAACTGAAATAGCATAATGGAAACACAAACTCTAACTAGTAACTGAAGCTTTGACATAATAAAAAACCTTGAGCCAGATTAATGAAATATTCTTCAACAATACAAAAGTTTTGCACTTGATTGATGAAAGAGGTATTATTGAAGGAATCATAATACAAAATGTAATAGATATGTAGCACAAGCTTTATGTTTTAGCTTCATGTTAGAATTTGATGAGTGGCAGCAGACACCATGAGTATATAAAGAAACTAGCATCATATCAGAGAGTGACCAGATGGCTTTAAATGGATCCTTGAAATATTGGATAATCCTTGGGACATAACTTTTTGAGCATTTTTGTATTTTCAATCTTAATAATTACTTTCACCATAAAAACACCGTGATTAATAACAGTTTAAAATAACATATTGCCTGAAAGCAGAATATTAACCCCTGACTCACACACATTTCTAGAGATTTTTCTGTACTGCATTATTTTTGTTTTATGTATTCTGATTACATCATTGTATCCATTCTTACCAGGCCAGGCTAGCGGTTCTGGTGCTTGGTTTTCTTCAAACTGAAAAGGGTCAACTTTAGACTGATATGGAACTAAAAGGTTTTCATTTGTTTGGTTAAGCTGTATATAAACCAAACCCTTTTGTAGGTTAGTGACATCGTACATATTGATGATGTTTCGTGTCTTCATGAAGTTAATAAGAGTGATTCCTGGTGTCTCTATCAGAGAAACCCTGCGTAGCATATCAATTTCTGCCGGTGGTAGACCAAACAGAATTGCTAATTTCAGAGTGCTGTCTAGAGTAAGATCATCGGCAACATTGACCATTAATCTGCCATAATCAGCTGAAATGTAAAAAATAGTAAGAATAAATATAGTTAAAGATCACACTCAGCACAAGAAGACAATTGATAAAACTGATCATTAAATAATGGATGAGATCACATATCCTATTAATCATTTGATTATTAGATTGATTATATGGCATTAATATGTAACAACAAAATACATTTCTTTAAAGTCAGTTCAATTGCTAAAGAAAACTTATTTATGTGGAATATGAATCAATGATATTCCTTTTTAAGTACTGTTGATGTAACTGCTCATTTACACACTAAGCATAAGTATTGCCATAACAACTTAATTGTCACCTGTTAAAAACATTGCAATGATTTTGAACACCAATTGATTTAAAAATCACAAATATACTCTCAGATTTGAGTACGGTATGATCAAGCTCACTTTATGACATGAAAGTAGAAAAATTATAATAAGGAATTAGGTAAGGCATATATTTTCTACCATATTTCACATGTAAGACATGGCATGTGTTGATATGCTTTATGTTATTTGCTTGTTGACCCCAGCGAAATCTATATAAATTTAGACGTCACCCTATACACTATAAACAAAATATACTAACCATTCAGGGTCTTGTGATGTGCTTCTGCAGCTACTAACCATGTATGTTATTTTACAAGACTTGTGTTGCTAAGGAACAGTGAATCCTGTCGCCTGCTACTTATGTCAATGAACATTGCGCAAGCACAGTCCTGATATGATGTATGTGTTCCATCTGCAGCTCAATATTTTTTTAAGGAACTAGCAAGTTCTTTGCAATTGACAAATTGCATTAAACAATGATACCCACATACTTAGCTAAAATTCTTGGTTTGCTAAGTCTCTTCAGGACTGTTGCAGCTATGCAATGATAACACTAGTTGTGGAAGGGATACATTTAAAAAAATAATGTGTTAAGATGGAGCACATCACATGACCCTCCATGATTGGTATGTTCTTTTACACAACTCCTAATTGACATATTAAAGCAGTCTCCTTCTGTTTAAATGTGTCAATGATCGACTCCCAAATGACCTTACAATTTAATTGCTATAAATATGTTCAGTTATACAACAGATACCTAGATGTGTTACTTTGTTGGTATTAGATGGTGATCACATGGCTTCCAAAGGAGTAGTGCAACATTTGAAGTTTTAGAGCAGTTTGATGATTTAACCCAGGTGAATCTGACACATATATACGTACAGTAATCCATCTTCATAAACACTCATCAATACACAATAGAGTAAGATATATTTTATGAGTAAAATTAGTACCAGTGTATTGTTTCAATGATCTCACGTGAAAAAGAAGATCCACCAAAACCAAGATGAGATTTACAAAGAGGACTATGCACCTTGTACAATAATCCCCGCCCATACCAAATCTGCATTTGACATTTAATGTCACAAATAAATTTATCCCTGGACTATCCTTTCAAAAAGACTTAACTTGTTTACATGACACCCCTTGATTTATTTACACCTGTGCACAGCTCACTTGACTTTCAATATCTCAACATCATTGACAGTTTGACAATGCATCTACACAAATTAAATCAACTCAAGGACCCCCCCTTTGGCCCCTCCCCTGCCCCTTCTTTCTACATCTCCCCTGACAGCTTTGAAGATCTGCACGTAGGACTATTTAAGGACAAACATACTGATATAAGGAACCACTGTACTGCATTGATATCAACATTCAGCAGCAGTAATTATCTTTTCATTGTGATCCTACCTGCCAAAGTTGATTGCTGTGATACGTCTAGAGTTTCATGTTCTTCAAGTAGGGTTTCGTCCTCCGTAACAGATGCAGATGAAGCCTGCAGATAAAAAACATAGGAAAGATATCTTATTTGGTGTACTGAAACTTTAATCAATAGGGAAACACCTCCTAGCAGTACTTGCCTTTAAATACATTACATATGCAGCACAAGAGTAGTTTGCAAGTTAACCTTGGCTGAAGTTCATGCTGCATGTACCTAAGCAAACCTTTGACCTCCACCTGAAACAGCAAGGAGATTCTACTACATATTGACAAGGCAAATCAGCATAAGTTTTTACATCTTCATTGAGACCTGACCTTTTGAAATTTTGTAGGGTTTGACTTCTGCAAACCTTAAATGAGCTTTCCCAATTGTACAGCAATGCAATTGGGTAATCTACGATGCATATATAATCTTTTTTGCAGGTGAAGTTCTCAAGATAAAGTACATTCGATATTCTGAAACTTGGACGTCTGCTGACCCGAAATGACCCTTGGTCTCCAAAATAATAGGGTTCATGTACTCACCATAATAAAGACACATGCCAACTATGACTGTGATCTTGGTATATCATGTATACAAGGTTTGTGTTGATACGGATTTACAGAGTGTGACCTTTGATAACTCAAAATGACCTTTGACCTCCACCCAGTCCAATAGGGTTTCTTGTACTAATTGTAGGGAAGCCACATGCCAAATATAATAACTGCAAATGTTACTGATCCTAAGACATTGTGTTTACAAGCTAGGGCGTCACATCCATACACCCATCCTCATGCATACACACTCGCCAACCTAGCATAGGTTACTTGCCTATGGTATTAAACTTCCAAGTAATCAAAAGAACCTTACTTTTTCTTTCTATCACCTGTCAAGTTACACCAATTATGTCTTCATCGGATATAACCAACTGATTGTAGAATATGTGAATGCATATACTCACTTCACATTACTTGTGATCCAATGTAGCATGAATTTTGAACAATAACTCATTGCATTATTTCTGTAAAGCTGAAGATATTGTTGTCACCTTGTAATAACCTTCATCAGTTGAATATTTGATCATAAATTCAACACATTAATGATCTAGTCACAATATTTTCCTAACTTCATAAACACATACTTCATTTGCTACTGATAATTCACTTACTTTACTTAATCATACTTAAGCACCTTTCACACTTCCCCGGATCGCACCGGGTCTTGCCGGATCGGGGCATATGGACGCATCCTGCAGGATCTGTGGTCCTATTTGCATGATTCGTAGCTATCCATGGCAACCTGTACCGAACATGTCCAACAATTTTTGAGTCAAACCACGGATAAAAAATTAATAAAAAACGTAAAGGACCCATAGATATACGTAGCAACCTGCAATGGACCCATAGAGTTTCCCTAGTAAGCCGTGATCACGTAACCAGTGACGGATCCAACTACGGGTTGGTACTTTTTGAAACGGAAAGCGCCAAATATTGGTATACCTTTGTATGAACTACGGCTGGATACAACTTGCTACCAGTTGTAACGTGTTGTGACGGGTTGGTAAAGATTGTTATGGGTCGCTACAAATCGAGGCGCCCAACGCTTGGGTCAAGTTTAGACGCTTCCCTAACTATTTGATCCTTCTGCCTTTCTGCATTGATCAGAGCACATCTCCACGTCACTACAGTTCATCATGCCACCAAAGAAGAGGGAATCAAGAGAGATAGAGGGAGAGGGAGAGCTAAGAGCCCAGCATAAGCTACAGAGTCATCATATGCTGGATCCAACTTGGAATCTAGGCCTGAATCCAGATCTGCATCTCCTTATGTCAATGTTTCCAGAGGTCCAAGTGGAATGAACGATTGATCAGGCGGGAGCTCCTTTTTATGTTACCGTACCAAGCCGTTAGAACCAGTAGGGGATATTTAACAACCCTTAGTAAGACGTAATGGTACCGCACCAACATGTAAGAGAGCCCTAGTAAACCGTAACTATCCATAAGTTATCCGTGCCTATATAAAGTAGACCTAGGAAGCTATCCATACAAATTCTTTTCAACTTGTAACAATGTCGTAGAAACCCGTACTGGACCCGTATCAACCCGTAGCAACCCGCTCTGGATATGTATTACCACCTTTTCTAGGTCATGGAAGCTGCTGGATAGACTTGCGCTAGGAATTGTTCCAAAATGTTGCAGGAACTGGGAAAGTGTGAAAGGGGCCTTACAAACTCTACCTGTTTCAAGGCTTCCCTGGGTAGCTTCAACACCTCTTGTAAGGCCATGGCTTCCTTGGCATGTTCCATTTGAGACTTCACCAGTTCATCTTTTGTAGCTCTCAGACTTGATTTAGCATCTTCCAGCTCCTGTCATGTAAACAACACAGTGGATGAGACAAGAAGGATGCACCTCCCAGTGGTTACTTGCCACATATTATTATGTATACTAGCATTGAAGTAGCCCATGTCTCAAGGGAACATATTCTCCAAGTTGACAAATTTCTTCACATTTGTTCAGGCAGGCTGAACTGATAACCTTTTGAGCTTTACTTGAGGGTGTGGCTATGGCATAATTACTACCTGGCTCAGAGACATCACAAGTTTACAATAAATTAGTGCTGAGAACTGTGACCTAACCTTCAAAAGGAACCGCTAGGAATAGTGGAACTACTTTTCTAGAAGAAGGAATGTAGGTCTATCACATTGAAGGACAGACGTTCAATTATATCAATTAGTCTGATTAATTTTATGTTTGAATGGTCAATGAGTCCCATAATATGTTTTAATATACTACATATTGTGCCATAGCACATACTCTTATTACTTTGGCTAGTTAACTTAAACTACCTCTTTTAACTAAACAATTAGAATAATGGGGTGTAACTTCAGTTTAGTAGAGAATGTCCACATCAACAAAGCATTCCACCATGCATTGCAAACTCTCTCAAAGATCTGTTCTTGAGATAAACGGATTAAATATATTTAACTGTTGGGAAAAGGAATGACATGAAGGTTAGGTGTAGCACTAAAATATTAAATACAATAGGTATCTTGTACTCATGATGTAAAAGTTTCACACCTAGAAGGATCTTTGTCATTTTCTACTTCTTGATTGTCTTACCTTTACATGTTTTGATTGACCTTGATAAATTTCAAATGACCTTTGACCTCTATTAATATGCGTAGAGTCAATTTACATCATATGAACTAAATATCATGCTTGTATAAAATTCTTGAGACAAAGAGCTGTTAATTTGTTCATCATTGGACCTCTACTGCTGGATATCATACACTTTCCCTAATTTCTGAAAATACATGTTGTATTTGCAAATGGTAACTTACAAATTCACTTTACACCAAGCAGAAGGGTAGACTTGTTCAAAGTGACTAAATTTCTCATGACCCTAGTCAGGTAACTTGGTCATCAGTTATCTATAATCACATGCTATGTGAAGTCTAACCTCTTTCTGCTGCTGAAGTAATTCTTCCTTCTCATCCTTCAATGTCTTCACTTTGTTTTCAGTTGTATTCAATCTGTCTCTGAATTGTTGTCTTTCCTCCTCTGTTGTCTTAAGTCTTCCAGTCAGCTTTTGTCTTTCTTCCTCTGTTGTCTTTAGTCTTCCATTCAGCTGTTGTCTTTCTTTCTCTGTTGCCTTCAATGTATCTTTGAATTGTTGTCTTTCCTCCTGTGTTGTCTTTAATCTTTCAATAACTGTCTGTCTTTCTTCCTCTGTTGCCGTCAATGTATCTTTCAATTGTTGTCTTTCATCCTCTGTTGTCTCAAGTCTTCCAGTCAGCTGTTGTCTTTCTCCCTCGGTTACCTTCAATGTATCTCTCAATTGTTGTCTTTCTTCCTCTGTTGCTTTCAATGCATCAATGACTAGCTGTCTCTTATTTTCTGATCCTGTTAGTTTATCACTGAGTTTTTGTCTCTCCTGCTCTACAGCTTTAAGTCTTCCAGTAATTTTATGCTTTTCACCTTCTGATATTTCTAGTTTATCAGTGAGTTGTTTTCTTTCCTCCTCTGTTGTCTTTAGTCTTCCAGTAAGCTGTTGTTTTTCATCTTCTGATTCAGTTAGTTTGTGAGAAAGTTCCTGCCTTTTGTCTTCTAATGCCTTTAGTTGATCCGTTAGTACTTTTTGGATAACTGAAACAACCATGAAAGATACAAACATGGTTAAAGATGGTCTTCCATCCAAGAAATTTAGTCATGTAAATAAACACAGTTCAATGTATGTTAATAATGTATGCGATAAATACTTCCAGGAAAATATTGTGACAAATTTAGTGCTCAAATTTTGGTCCAACTTTAGCATGTTATTGGAGGTGACCAGGCAAATCTTTCACTTTCCTTGGTGCTGATGTTGGTCCTGCAGCTGAGCAATTGAACAAAATCAATACCCTTAAATGATCCTCCAATATATCAAGGATACTTAAGTCCAAAGTTGTTAAAAGAAATGAAATTACAAACTTTCACCAATCTTGTCTGAACTTATCCTAAATCAAACTTTTGAGTGTATCCCATAAGTTACAGACTTATGCAAAGATTTCACTGTAGTCCAAGACCTTGACATAAAATGAAACATGTACTGTTTTTTTGCGATCCATAACATATTTAACTTATTAAGCTCTCTGATATAAACATACCTTGAGCTTGTTGGTAGACAGTCAATACTGCCACCAATTTACTCAGTCCTTTGTCAGAGCATGCTGTCATTAAATGGCTGATGTCATCAACAGAAACCTTCCCTGCCTCTCTGAGATGGTGGATAACAGACACAAAGGGTGCATCACTCTTAATAATGTCCTTTGATTCCTTAGCTGGAACTTCAAAGTAGTCAAGTAGCTTCTTACAGTCCTTTTTCTCAATCATTGACTCTATGCACATCAGGAGGTTATCAAATGTAAAGATGTCAATCTGTGACAAAAAGTTCAAATTAATATACTGGTGGTAGCAGACTATAAAACAAAATAGAAATTTGAGGCTTTAAGACAGCAACACATATTCAAAGGAAGGGATATAATTAAATATGATGAAAATGTGGATCTATGACTGTGATTGACCTGAGTTCCTTTAACTACAATATTATATATATTATATTTATTTCAGAATAAGTATTAAAGGCTGACACATTGGATGGGTTGATTTTTAAAACTGTACAGTTGCAAGCTTCTATACATGAAGCTGCACATCAGTCAGATTGTTTGTAAATTTACTCATGACGTCACCAACTTAAAATGATAGTTTATGGGCTAAACATTATTCTCCAAGTTTAGCCAATAAACACTACATTGTGACCCGTTTTTGTGTATGAACTATGAATGTGATCATGGACGTAGAACTACTTAAAGTATCTTCTATTCTGGGAAATGTAGGTGGTCAGTAATGTCATTATAACACACAAATAACCCTCTCCCACCCCTGTTCTTTTAATACCTATCACGTTTTCCTTAATTCTTAACAGTGTTGTTTCCATGAGGTAAGATATTAATTACTATGTCAATCATTGATGTAGTGTTGTATTTTACACTGTATTTTACTTACAGAAAATTTATTTAATCCTGCAATCTTGCAATAGAAATGTACTGAATGCGTACACAACTAACTTAGAGGTACTATGGCTGGAAAGTATGGTTAAATGCTTGTAAGTGGCACAGCTAAACTACATGTGCTGCAGCTCAATGCCTGAATAATCAAAGTTCATATGCACTGTCAATATTTTTTTAAATTAGTGTATACACTAAATTGTATGTGCAGCTACAGCACTATGGAGCTATACACAGCTTCATGACGAAGAATACATGTGAAACAATTAATTATTAAAGCTATCTGCAGTTACCAACTTATTTTAATACTATTTTAACCAACTTTACTGGGTTACTTAAACCTGTTAGACATAATTTACTAGTATATGGGTGTGGTCTGATGACATAACCAGAATGCAAGAATGCTTGTGGTTTCGATGATGTAACATGAGCAGTTTTCTTCATGAATCTAGCGTAATGTGTAGTGAGGATGTATATCTCTACAAGGGTTTCAAGATTTGACCTCTGATGACCCCAAATGACCTTCACCTCCACCAAAACCAATAGGCTTCTTTAACTTAATGTGATACTTCTACACACTATATTAGAGGTCGGGCCAAGCTTCCAGAATTGAGATAAATTGTTGTTTAAAGGTTTTCACAATTTGACCCCTTGTGACCCCAAATGACCTTTGACCTCCACCAAAAACAATAAGGCTTCTTGTACTCAATGTGGTACTTCTACACACTGAATATGAAATTGGTCTGATCTTTCCCTTCTTGAAAAATCGTGTTTACAAGGGTTTCAATATTTGACCTCTGATGACCCCAACAACAACAACAAAAAGGAGTTTACCCAGGGTTTTCGTTAGTAGCCGGGACCCGGGTCAAATGACCCGCCTACTGCACGTACATGACCCGGCTACTTTGCGACGCTCAGTAAAAATAAAAAATAAATAAATGACGAAAAAAATCGAGAGGAATAAATACCCACAACCAGGTCAAAAAAAAAGAAAAATAGGACAGAAGAAAAGGGTGATTGGGAGGGGGCAATATCATTGACCAAACAGCTGTATATTGCACCATTTTGCATCTAGAGGCTTTTTAAATTGCAATTTTCCGGCAAAGGGGAGGGGGCACCCCCCTCCCCTTAGACCCCTCCTCCATGTCCGCGTACAGACAGTCCCGCCTACTTTCCAACTTGACCCACCTACTACATTTCTTAACAAAAACCCTGTTACCCCTGTTCGACCTCGCAAGAGGTCCTACGGGGGATAATATTTAAGTTTTGTAGAATAGACACTTTTTTTCTTGGGAAAGTTGTTTATTATTCAATCAGGGAGATGCTGAGAAGTGAAGTATTGTTCAATTAACATTGTAAAGAAGCCATAAATAAACAAGAGGTCGGAACTGAAGAGCCAATTAGGTAGGGATTACTAAACCCCAAATGACCTTTACCTCCACTAAAAACAATAGGCTTCTTTAACTCAATGTGGTACTTCTACACACTAAATAAGAGGTCTGGCCAAGCTTCCAGAATTAAGATATATATATCGTGGTTTAAAGGTTTTGAAAATTTGACGCCTGGTGATCCCAAATGACCTTTGCCTCCACCAAAAATAATAGGCTTCTTGTACTCAATGTGGTACTTCTACACACTACATATGAAGTTGGTCCGACATTCCCTTCTGGAGATATCGTGTTTACAAGGGTTTCACAATTAGACCACTGGTCACCCCAAATAACCTTTGACCTCCACCAAAAACAATAGGCTTGTTGTACTCAATGTGATACTTCTACACACCGAATATGAATGCAAAGGTTACGAATATCATCAAAACCAAAAACGCCTTCTACAGGAAGACTATTGTTCTTACACTGTTTTGACATGTGGAAGTGCTTTCTCATGCATGGGTAGCATTGCATGATCACATTACATCCATGTGCATAGCAATTGCATATATTACACAGCGTGCTTGGTGACAGCTAATGAATGAGCATCTTAACTGAAGTTAATAAATGTACTGCATATTAAGACATTTGAGCAGGATATTGTGTATCGTCACTTACACAAAGTGATAATCTTTACTGTCACATGATGACAGGAATACACTGCAGTAATACATTACTTTCTTAGTGTTCAAACGTAGAAAATCGACATAATTTTCAAACCAGTTAATGTTTTGCCTCATTTTTCCTGCTTATTCCCATATTACCTACATGATGAGTGTGGTACAGCTAAATTGAGCCTACGTAGCAATGCCATTAATTAATCCAATATCTGTTACCTGGTTACTTATAAGGACAACATTACACAGTGCATTCTTCATAATGGAAATCATCGGCCATCAGTGAAATGAACCACTTAAGAGAACTGACAAGGACTGTCCACTGACTCGATGCAATCCCTATTAAAGTAAAGCCTTAACTAGCTACAACTTTCTCTCCTCAGAAGTAATGAAAAATGATTTCAATGGCTTTGTGAATTTTGCAGTCTTACCTCTGTTGACAATGTGAAAATATGACAAGGCTAAGGTCACGTTTTTCCCTTCTTTTTCTACATTTTTGACTAATTTGCAAATAAACCACCCTACATCCCAATAAAAAGCAAGCTTGTGTCATACCATTTTATGAAGACTTAAGTGCAGTGTTTTCTATACATGTGCACTAGTGTCAATTTGAACTAATCAAGGCCTAAAGTAAGATACCAATATATTGCCCTTAATTTTTCTTGAATTTTACCTCATTTCAAGGAAAATTGAACCTGTTATGTTCTTAACAATAGTTCGCAATGATTTTTGTCAAATTGTTAATATTTTAGCACACTTTGACAGCCAAAATTATAATAAAGAAACTACACTTTATGGCCTGAGCTGTACGTCATGCAACATTCACTTGCATACTTTTCATAGAATTTCATTTCATTATTATTTCATTATTTATATGATCCAAGACATAAAAAAAATATACAAACATTACAAAAGACAAATATGATCTGGATGAATAAAAGGAAACTAAATTCCTATAGCCCAAAGGCCTGTGCACCCAAAAACACAAACACAAAGAATATACTATACAAATAATAAATTAAGAACTATGAGATAAAGATAACTAAGTGAATCTTAATGCCATTCTTGAATGACTGGAGGGAGCCAAAGAGGAGCAAGTCTCTTATATTAAGCGGCAGAGTGGACCACACTCTGGGGAAAGTATTAATAAAAAAAGAATGTTGGGACTAGATCGTTATAGAAATATTTGCCCGTCAAAATAGCACCTATTGCATTATTGAGAGAATTTCATCTTCACTTATACCAAATTGGTAAACATTAGTAAGTTGTATGCGGAGAAAATAAGAAAAAATGTTTTTCAAATTATATGTGTTGCTCTAATATTGCAAAATGCAACAAGCATCCAATGGCCTAAAATTTTGCACTTACTTTTCCACAATTTTGATCTCCCTCTGAACAAACAAGTAATAGTTGTGTTCTTAATAAAATTCCGCATTCACTAGTAACAATTTTGGAAAAATTAGCAGGTTGTATAGTCAGAAAATAAGAAAAAATATTTCCCAAATTTTGTATGTTGCTCTATTATTACAACGGGCAACAAGAATGGCCTATATTTAAAAAACATTGCAGTTACTTTTCCAACATTTTGATCTCCATCTTCACAAACAAGTGATAGTTGTGTTCTTAATAAAATTCCGCATTCACCAGCAACAATTTTGTTTATTTTTGAAGCAATTAAGACTGAAAAAATAAGGAAAACCAATTTTGATTTTACATTGACAGTACAAAACACTTCCATGACAACCTTACCAGAATCAGCAAATCCCAAAGAAAATTGTGCCCTTACTTTTCATTCAATTTGGCGAAGTAAGTCTCAAAACATCTAAGAGTGTCTTCTCGTCACTTGTTCGCATAGAATAATACCCAATTTGTTGAGCTTCAATCAGAGGATTGCTTTAATAAAAGTGATAAATATTCCTAATTTTGACCATAGGCCTATATTTCCTTTATTAGTACTTACTGTGTGATATTCATAGACTTCTCCAGTTGTTTCAGTAACCAAAAACAATCTGTTTATGTTATTACTGATCCTGATTCTCCAGGAATCACCAGGAACTTTAAAAGAAGCCAAGATATGACCCCCAGAGATGGAAGAATGACCCCCAGAGATGGAAGAATGACCCCCAGATAGAGAGTAAACAACAACTTGACTAATTCTCTCACCATCATCAGTCCATAATATAAATATTAATCCTTTCTCTTCACTGACTGTTATACTAAGTGCATGTCTGTACAGTGTGTTTGTATATTCCTGTTCTATGTCTCCCTCACTATTACACATTAAAGCTCTCGCACCATACAGGTCTTTAGTACAGATAAACAGTTTCTTATTACTAACTGTTAAATCCCAGGACAGTGCTTTATCGGCTACTACTACTTGTACTTCTGGATAATTACTCCTCGAGCTTCTTACTCCCAATCCTTTTAAGGTGATTGTCTTCTTTATTCTCAATTCTCTCGAATCTAAGACAATCACCTCATGACTGGATCTTAAACCGACATAGACTAAACCATCTCTGGTTGTCATACACCTGGCTTCACCGTTAAACTTCCCTTGCTTGACCAGACCGCCATTACTACTATCGTACAATGCTATCGTATCCTCACAACACGTTAAAAACAGACGATCATCCAGTAAACAAACAGACCGCCATGATGAACCAAACTCGGTAAATTCCTTATAGTCCAGTCAATCTATGATTTAACCTTAAACAAATTGCAACAGAAGTTATTTCAACGCAAATTGATAGAATAAATTCGTCTTAGTAACATACTAAAAATCGACATAAATCGACATTTGCCAAATTCCGAAATTTTGGCTAGAAAAAGAGACGGTTTTGTCGATTTTACTAATGCTTCTTATCAGCTACGGTAAACAACTATATAGCCGTTGCCGTGGCTACAGCCTACTGCTTACACTCGCGCACGCTCGGTTACGAAAACATTTGACTTGAGCAAGGATGTACCGTTTTTGAGTCTTTGTTATTTGTTATCTGCGTGGAATGTTCAGGTAAGGAATAGATGTACATTTTTGTTATACGTAATAGCCATTGCGTGTCTGTAGTTTAAAATCAATTGAAAATAGCACAAAAAGAAAGAAAATAATCGAAAGAATAGCTTCGCTAAACTGGTGTTAGGCTGGTATTACACACAAAATACATGTACTGATGTAGCCTATATCACTGACATTGGAGGCCTAGTTACATTTAGACTTGGACCTTATCTAAATTCGAACTCCACGCAAATAGAACATTTGCTGGTGTATATTTTAATTTACCACAAGGTTACAAAGAAAACTAACCCCATTTAAAAATGCAGTCTGGCTAGTTTCGCACTAAATATACGAACGTTTAGGCTAACATAACGTTAGGCCTAATGTTATTTTAAGCGAATGAACGGTCGATAAAGGACGTAATATATTCCAATAAGTCTAACTGCATTCGTTAAAACAGCTGAAAAACCATAAAGTATATAAAACTTGCAAATAAAAAAAGAGCGATTAAAATAGGCTTAGGTAGGGTTGCACTCAAAAGCAAGGTTATGCTTATGCCGAGATTTCGAAAATTTTGTAGCTACGGATGCCTTTACGTACCATTAGTAATTACGTACAAATTGCTGGAAAAATGCAGAAATCATGGATTTTCTTTATTGATCCACATTAAGTTTCATTTTTTCATACATTACTATTAACCAAACCATTATTCAGTCGGATTCTTCAGATAACAACCGCATTTTCATCGATGATTAAGATACAATCTTTGTAAACTTTGCAACATAATTGCATACTTTTGGAAATGTCACTTAAGATAAACAAACGTGACTGTGTCGTCGTATGCTTTTCACTATTTACTCTTTACGGGGTGTGGGGTGTCATTAGGTTGTATCCCTACCTTCAGGCTCTATCAGTAACCTAGTGAACTAAGTAAAGTAAACCTGCACATATATCTTCATTGTACATTTTTGTATTTATTATTTTCTTTATCAGATGGACGTGTGCGTCATCTGTCAGATTTCTTTTGAAACTGACTGCGACCCTGACGTGACATTGCGAGAGAAGGGTGTTCAAGGTATTATTGAGGCAAGCAAAGAACGTGGTGATGAACTTACCATATCTGTTGGACAGAGGGTTCACCAAAAATGTCGTAAACGATACTGCAATAAACGATCCATTGTTAGCGATTTGAAACCAAATGTTGAATGCGGTTTAAAGCGTAAACTACGTTCACAAACTGAACAGTTTTTGTTTGGTGAACACTGCTTTTTTTGTGGACAAAATGCTGAAGTGAACGGTAAAAAAGGTCATCAGGCCTATCCCGTCAAAACCTTTGAATTTCAAAGGAAAATTGAGTCGGCATGTGACGACCGCGGCCAAGATGACGAATGGGCTAAACAGGTGAAAGCTAGATTTTTACTTGTGAGCGATTTACATGCTGCAGATGCAATCTATCACCAGGCATGCAGCGTTAATTTCAGAACACACAAGCAGCTTCCAAAGTCTTTTCAAGGTACTTCTAAGAGTAAACGAACCCCTGGACGTCCTGAAGATGAACATCAAGCAGCCGCATTTATCAGAGTTGCGGAATATTTGAAAGAAAATGACGAAGTACAAGCTACTCTAACCGATCTAGTCGAAAAAATGAGAGAGTTTTGTCCGAACCCTTATAGCACTGTATACATGAGGAAAAGGCTACAAAATCACTTTGGCGATACAATTTTGATAACTGAGGTTAACGGCAAACCAAACGTTGTAACATTCACAAACACAGTATGGTCAATTTTGCAAGAATTTTCAAAGAGACCACGGCATTTAGACGCATTTTCCGAGAAGTTGTTTATAGTAGAGGCTGCTGCAAAACTTATCAAAAGTGATATAAAGCAAATGGAAGCATCGCATTTGAGATATCCATCCTCATCAAGTGTGTCGTCAACTGAGCAAAATCTAAAGTTTATTCCTGACAGTTTGAAACTACTCTTAAACACTATTATGGTTGGAAAAGAGAATGATGTGAAAGTATCTTCAATTGGACACGCCCTCATCCAAGCTGCACGACCCAGGGTTTTGATGGCTCCTCTACAAATTGCATTAGGAATACAAATGCATCACCACTTTGGATCTCGGTTCCTAATAGATACTTTGAATAAACTGGGATTCTGTTCTTCGTATTCTGAAGTTCAAAGGTATGAATCGAGTGCAGCCGCAAGCCAAGGAATCCATATGCCACCGATTGGTGCAGACCATTTTGTGCAATACGTTGCGGACAATGTGGATCATAATGTTAGGACCCTTGATGGGCACGGTTCCTTTCATGGCATGGGTATCATTGCGGGAATCACTCCAGGCATCATAAACCAACGAGCTGTAGAAAGGTTATCGGTAACTACCAAAGAACTCACTACCATGGGGACGATCAACATATCTTATTATACGCGAAAACAGAGTACATTGCCGGAACTGAGTTTCAAAGAAATCAGAGATCTTCACTGCGATGATCCAACGTGGAAGCTGGATTTGTTATGGAAGATAATGCGCCCCATCAAATCATCAGTTCCAGGATGGTCAGGTATGATGCAGATGATGCAACAGGGGGAACACCCAGGGGAATCGTCTGTCTTCTTTTTTCCAATGATAGACATGAATCCCAGTGATAACTCATGCATATATTCTACTTTGAAGTTTGTATGTAATGAAGCAAGACGACACAACACAAAGGCTATTCTTACTTTCGACCAACCCCTGTACTGGAAAGCTTTAATGATTGTACTTAACGAACCTGAAGGTAGCGATCTCAAGTCCACAATTTTGCGTCTTGGTGGGTTCCATCTCCAAATGAGTTTTCTTGGTTCTATTGGTCACTTGATGGCTGGCTCTGGTTTGCGTGAACTTTTAGAGACAATTTATGCGTCAAACACTGTTAACCACATGCTGACCGGTAAAGCTGTAGCAAGAGCGTTGCGAGGGCACTGTTTGGTCGATAGTGCACTAAACTATATGGTTATTTCAAAGGTCTTTACAACAAATATTGAGACGAAAGAAGTAAACATCCAGGTTTCAGAGGATAATGCAGTATCAAATATGGTACAACAAGAGCCCAATGACAATGCGAGTATGTTAATGAATGATGAGCAAGAAACAAATCAAATGGATGAAGATCTAGTTCATGAATCACAAGAACCTTCTGTATGCAGGACCGATGAAGAACTACTTTTAACGGCAAAGAATCTCCATGACAGACTAATGGACAAGGCAATCTTACCTCAAGAGGTCTGCGAAAGCGATGTGCTCGACAGTATAAATGAAGAGCTTGAAAGGAAGAAACTTTCTTTATCTAATCTTCGCACAGGATCACTTTGGATGCAGTACATGCATATGGTTGATTTACTTCGCTCGTTTATTAAAGCTGAAAGGACTGGGAACTGGAATCTTCATCTAAGTACAATAAAAGAAATGTTACCATTCTTTGCTGCTGCAGGACACAACTTGTACTTGAAATCAGCATACATATATCTGCAAATGATGATACAATTAGAGGTGGATCATCCCGAAGTTCATGCCGCTTTTCAAAATGGTCATCATGTGATCCGTAGGAGTAATCGGTTTTGGGCTGGACTCTCATCCGATCTTGTGATTGAGCAGGTACTGATGAGATCTCTCAAAACAACAGGTGGTTTGACGAGAGGACGTGGCATGACAGACGCCGAAAGGGCAAGATGGATACTTTCAATGCCAGCATGTGCAGATATGAACAACGCTATGCAAGAGGTATGTGGAATTGACTATCACACAAGCAGTCAGCATAAAGAATCCTCTGAGGCACGAAAGGAAAGGGATCACAAGGATCTGTTCACTGTAACTTCGTTTCTGCAAAATAGGGATCCGTTTGCAGAAGATCCATCTCTACGAAACATTGAAACAGGGGTAATAGCTGACGGAAATGTAAACGTAGACAAGGCCAAAGATGTCGGGTCGACTATTGTGCAAGAAATGGTTGGAAAAGGAGTGACAGGATTTTCTTTCAAGCGATCACAGCAGGCCACCACAATGAATGCAAAAACAGCCGTCAAAGTGGATGGAGATTCAATTGAAGTTGATCCACAACTCCTTTTCCAGCGATTATTATTGGCGTCAAATGGTATGTACGATGACAAGGCAGAACTTTTCCGTTACGAATTATGCAGTCACCCATCATCACTGTTTGATACATCTGGTCTTATGAGAGCATCGAATAAGTCTTCCCTTGCTGATGCAATATGGGGGCTAGGTGAATGTAACGCACAAGAACTGCCATCAGTTGAACTGCAGTTTGTATTAGACGGTGGTTCCCTCCTACAGCGTCTGCCGTGGCGCCAAGGCGAAAGCTTCAACACTATTTGTAAGATGTACTTGGACTATGTCAACAAAAAGTATGGTAACGCCATGGTTGTCTTTGATGGTTATTCAAATGGCTCATCTACAAAAGACTCTGCTCATATCAAGAGGTCAAAAGGAGTTGTCGGATCAACAGTATTGTTCACTGAAAGCATGCCTTGTAGATCCCGTAAAGACATATTCCTCGCCAATTCATGCAACAAACAAAGATTTCTTAACATGTTGGGTCACAAAATGGAAGAAAGAGGTCTTAGTGTGTTCCATGCCGATGACGATGCCGATTTACTGATTGTACAAAAAGCTGTCGAATGCTCTACAAACAAAGCAACAGTTGTTATTGGTGAAGACACAGACATAGTTGTGCTACTTTGTTTCCATGCCGACAATACCTCACACAATGTATACTTCATGAGTGAAAAATTAAACATGCAAAGGATCTGGGACATGCAGAAGACAAAGAAAGTATTGGGAGAAGACATGTGCAGGCATTTACCATTTGTGCACGCTTTAAGTGGCTGTGACACCACTTCTCATCCGTTCGGAATAGGAAAAGGTGCAGTTTTAAGGAAAATGGCAAATGACGATCATTTTAAGAATCAAGGTGAAGTATTTTCTAGACAGGCCTCAAAAGAAGAAGTAATTAAAGCCGGCGAAGAAGCCTTAGTCTTTCTGTATGGAGGTAGTCGAGGAGAAAGACTTGATGATTTGCGAGCTCGAAAATTTTTTAACAAAGTAGCGTCGAGTAAAACATCTGTTAAAGTACAGACCCTGCCACCGACATCAGCAGCAGCAAGATACCATAGCTTAAGAGTGTTTCTGCAAGTACAACAGTGGATTGGAACAGACAGTGATTTACTGCCCCACGAATGGGGATGGTATACGAGTAATAACAATCTGATGCCCACCAAGTCACCCTTACCGCCAGCTCCTGAAATGCTACTGCAGGTCATCAGATGTAAATGCAGAACCAACTGTGATTCGAAACGATGCTCCTGTAGGAAGCATGGGTTGGAGTGTTCTGTAGGATGCAGTGAATGTCGTGGAATCAGCTGCTCCAATGTTGCAGACTACGACAACGATAGTGAGGAAGACTGACCGCAGTGACCTAGTTTATTCAAGGTATCATTTACTTCATCAGTGTTTCAGTAAAATATTTGGTGTGTAAAGCTTCTCCATATGAGCAGTTTGAGGAAAAATCATGAAAGTCATCTAAAAGATTCAGCCCGCCAATTTGTTCGTTTCCTCAATCAAATCAATATCCCTCAATATATGATAATTCGTTTTTAATAAAGAGGGGAGTAGGGGGCATGCCCGACTAAAGTGAGAGGGAGCACACTGAAAAAATGTATAAATTGTTACAATTTTGTCACCCCGCGACCCACAAGAATAAAAATCTAAATGTTACTCTCTACCACCGTTCTATAGTTACCCCCCCCCCCCCAAAAAAAAAGCAAGTCACAAAACGAGTCGGCCGCTCGGTTAGAAAGTACTAATTGGCTACAGGAAGCGAAAAGGTGCACTGCAAGTTTAGCTCGATTGCAAATGCATAGTACTCGCTGCTTATTTGCAAAAAATGGCAATGTGTAAAGAAGTTAAATTTAAGTTTTAGTGATAAAATCCCTTGTTTTGTAAAACAAGAGATGCCCATACAATGTGATGTCAAAGGAGAGTCACATGTTTTCATATTATTTGCCAGGCAAGTACGTTTTCTCAATACTCTTATGCCCACGCTAAAGTTATGTAAACATTTTTCACCTAAAATCATAAATTAATTAAATAAGGAAGAAGTTAGAAAACATAAACCTGCACGTACATAGTCCTCTCTTAACTTATGATCACATAGCGATGAGGAAAGCGCCCTCACTGACGGATTCTTTACTATCTAATTTACAACCATTGTTCACTATTTAAAGGTACCGCCGTATGATTTGATTATGCTTTTATAGTAATTAATGTCTTTAATGGCAATATATTAGAATATTTATTGAAAAAATAAACCCGCCGCCATTTTGTATTAAGACGCCATTTTGGTTGGGTTAGACAACCAGGATCAATGTCGATTTTGGATATGATGTTTATAAGACACTTATCAGTCTTAAACTGCTAAAAAACATTCTGTTGCAATTTGTTTAAGGTTGAGCCATTTTTGTCATAGATTGACTGGACTATTAGAAAAATAGGGCTCTGGCGTCAAGGATAACGGTTTTTCCTGAGAATCAGGATCAACTTGAAACATAAACAGATCGATAAAACTGTTCTTTTTCTTGCTGCTATATCCAGCGACTGCCAAACGGCCTGTATCGAGCACGTCCATGAACACATTGTAACCATCTTGTACAGTGAATCGTGGAATCGTTGTATGCACTCTGTGTGTGTGGAAGGCAAAAAGTGAAAAGTTAGGTCAGGGTTGGAAGCATGTCTCCGTGGCAACGAAGAATCTAGAGTGATTTTTGATTGAAGAAATGTTGATGAACAACGCTCAGACTACGAAGTGACTAGGAATAATGAACGGTACTGAATCTTCAAAAATGTATTGAGTACTGCAAAAGTCGCGAACCTCAATGGCTATTGTCCAGAGCAAATTAATCGACATACTAATCTCGAAGTAATAAGGAATGAGACGTTCAAGGCCTAATTATTAAGATACTGACCTATATAGTGCCATTACTTACAATAGAACTCTCTCGCGCATGAGCGTGAAGGAAAGTACATGGCCGCATAAATATGGCTAGCGGAGTAAAAAGTGCTAGAAATTGGAAAATCGACCGAATAAAATATTTTCCTATTACAGTATCCTATTAAAGTCGAAATAAAATTCAGAACAAAAAAAAAACATTTCAAATTAATTACTGTATTTACGGATATGGAAATATTCCCTTCACAAAATTTCTCTCACATATCACAACACTGACTATAAGCCTAATTAGTGCCGTGTTAAAAGGCGGCAGTTTCAGTCAAATTGATGAAATTGCATAGGCGATATTTAGTTTGCTTGAACAGGATTTATCCAGTGGCGGCGGAAGCCAATAATTTTAGGGGGGGACGGATATCGAAGTCACTATCTAAGTGTAGCGCCACCATCAGTTGGCGCGGAGCGTACTAAAAAAATTTGGGTAAAATAGACCCCTCAGATCGCAGGAAATCGCTATTTCTGACCCCTAATAGTGTATTCGTGCACTAAATATTTTGATGTCTTAGGGTCTAAAAA